>PKML01066275.1:460222-470536 GCA_002933935.1 Eutrema yunnanense | reverse complement strand
TCCAATGACCCGAGTTTTTGCGGAAACTCACAAGAAGAAAGACGGATCTTTTGTAGATCCTCGAGCAGAGGCGATCTACAATGACGCGCATGCAAGGATCGAAGAGCGTCAAACTCAGCTTTCTCAGCAGCTATCACCTGGCGATAGTTCGGTCCAATCCACTGCGACTTTGACGGTTGCCCAGATGGACGATATATACGCAGAGGTAATTTAACATTTTTTTTAACAAAAGTTAACGTTTCTTTATACAATTTATTAAATTTTACGTTTCATTTTTAAAGGTTGCCCCGAAGAGAAAGGGCAGAGTTTTAGGGATGGGATCGATCGTACATAGTGCCGCCGCGTCGTCCCGTCGTCAGCTTTTCGACGATCCTGTTATTTTGCGGACGGAGTTAAACACCGCCAACTCCGAGATCAACAATTTGCGGGCGAAGCAGGTGGTATACGATGAGAAGATCCAAGGATACGATAAAACAATCCAAGGATACAACACTCTCTTCGATATTATTGCGACGACTAACCCGGCTTTGGCGGCTGCATTGAGGCAACAGGAAGGATCGTCATCAGGCCAGCCGACTGATCCGCTCGCGCAAGAACGAGCGAATATGGAGCAGAATGGCTCGGACGACGAGCTTTTTGATAATTTACATTTTCCCGCTAGGCAGTAGTTTGTATTAAGAATTTTATTTTGTATTATAAATTTTATTTCTATTTTGAATTTATTTAAAAATATTTAATTTATATATACAATTTTATTAATTATTTTTTTAAAATTTTAATTAATTTAATTTATATTTTGAATTTATTTATAAAAATTATATTTAATTTACGACGTATTTACATCGATTAATTTACATCGATTTTACATCGTTCAATAATTTACATCGACTTTACATCGATTTTAAATCAATACTTTTACATCTATTTTACATCGTTCAAATGTTTACGACGAATTTACATCGAATAATGTACATCGATTTACCAACGTATTTACAGCTACCGTTTACGACGAATTTACGACGTATTATCAAAACAGGAATTGTATAATTCGATGTAAAATCGATGTAATTTTTCATCCTAGTACGACGATTTTACGACGATTTATCGAAAAATAAATGGTATAATTCGATGTAAAATTGATGTACTTCTTCATCGTAATATCGATGTAAAATCGATGTAATATATTCCTCGTAAAATCGATGTAAGTTTACATCGATTTTACGACGAATAATATACGACGATTTTATGACGATTTATAGGCCTCCTTAATTTTACGACCACTTTACGACGATTTATAGGCCTCCTTAATTTTACGACCACTTTACGACGATTTCCGATTAACGACGATCATATTACGACGAATTGTAATTCGTCGGTAATCCGTCGTAAATCATGTTTTACGACCGATTTACGACGATTACCTTAGTTGTAAAACAGCAGTTTTCTTGTAGTGCATATGCAATCACATGATCTCCTTGCATTAGCACACACCCTAAACCAGTTCCTGACGCATCCGTGTGCACTACGTATGGCACCCTTGACCTTGGCAGTACCAATACCGGCTTTTCCGTCAAGCGTTCCTTTAGCTTTTGGAAACTCTTCTCACACTCCTTCGTCCATTCAAACTTAACATCTTTTCCCGTGAGTTGCGTCATTGGTTTGGATACGCTTGCAAACCCTTTCACGAACTTCCTATAGTACCCGGCCAAACCAAGGAAACTACGAATCTCAGTGGCACTCTTAGGTCTCGGCCAATCGGTAATCGCTGAGATTTTCTCGGGGTTCACCGCCACTCCGGCTTCCGAAACAATATGGCCAAGAAAACCGATCTTCCTCTGCCAAAAACTACACTTACTCAACTTCGCATACAACTTCTGCTCTCGTAGCTTGCCCAACACGACCCTGAGGTGTTCCGCATGCGTTTCAGGATCCTTCGAATATATCAGAATATCATCGATGAATATGATCACAAACTTGTCCAAGTATTTCCGAAATACGTTATTCATCAACTTCATGAATGCTGCGGGTGCGTTAGTCAGTCCGAAGGGCATCACCACAAACTCATAGTGCCCATAACGCGTTCGGAAGGCCGTTTTCCTTACGTCCTCCTCAGCTATCGCAATCTGGTGGTAACCGGATGCTAAGTCTATCTTAGAAAACCACGAAGATCCTTGTAGCTGGTCCAATAGCTCATCAATTCGTGGAAGCGAGTACTTATTCGTGATCGTCACCTTATTCAGGCCTCGGTAGTCAATGCATAGTCTAAAACTTCAGTCCTTCTTCTTGACAAACAATACTGGCGCTCCCCATGGCGAGCTGCTAGGTCTAACGAATCCTTTGTCCATGAGATCTTCCAACTGTTTTTTAAGCTCTGCCATCTCTGCAGGTGCTAGTCGATAAGGAGCTCTTGACACAGGCTCTGTCCCGGGTTCCAACTCGATAGTGAAAGCATCTCCTCTTGTTGGTGGTGGTCCTCGTAGTGCCTCAAATACATCCACGTACTCTGCTGCTATTGGGATAGCATCCAATGTTACCTCTATATCCTCCTTCTCCATAGTGATCGTTGCTAAGAACGCCTCACAACCCTTGCTAATTAGCGCTTCTGCCTTAATCATTGAAACCATAGGAACCCCACTTTGCTCCTTGACTCCTTGGTAAACCAACTTTCCTTCAGCCCGTGTGAAGCTAACTCGAGCTCGACGACAATCCAACACAGCCTGATGGCGTTTCAGCCATGTCATGCCCAATATGACCTCGTATCGATTGAGTGGCATCTATATTAAATCTGCGAGTAGCTCAACGCCTTCTATTATCACCGGAACATTCTAAAAGATTCCTTCGGATCTGATGGCCTTCGGTCCGGCGGTCTCAACTTTCCTTGCGTTCTTGATGAACTTGCCTTTGAATTCCCAACACTTTGCCAATTTAGGGCTCACAAATCCGTGTGTAGCTCCCGTATCAAACAAAGTGTTAGCTGCAATCCCTCCCACCAAAATCGATCCTACGCAGTTTTCTAACTATAAGCGACTCGACGCCAAGAAGGACTTGCAGGAAATGTTTAAACATTTATTTGAGTAACGCCAATTGATAAAAGTTTGACAATGACTTACCAGCGATTGGTTCGGCATCCTCGCCGTCCACAGTCGTGTACTCATAGTTCTCCACATACTCGTCTCCAGCAGGGTCCTCGACTTCCGCAACATACACTCGTGGTGCTAGAGCGGGTCGCTTCGGTGGTGGTGGCAGTTGGTCCCTAATTTGGTTCCCTTGTTGTTGTCCAGCTCTCCTTACCTTGCAATCCTTTCCCAGGTGACCTAAGCGCCCACAATTGTTGCAAACATTCCTCGCATGAGGGCAGTACATCTTCGTGTGTCCTGATTCCCCACATCCAAAGCATCGCCCGGAATCTGCCAAACAAGCTCCCTCATGAACCCTTCCACACCGTCCACACTCCTTCAACCTCCCTGTCCCCTGGACGACACCACGATTAACGTGGAACTGACGCGGAGCGTCCACTGCTCTGGTTACCCTGGACTGAGCACCTCTTACCGACCTCGCTTCATCCTCAATTCCTTTCTCCATTAGTGCCGCTTTCTCGACCAGATCAATCACTGATGCATAGCTCAGCAGCTGGCAACGGTTACGGATGTCCACTCTCAATCCACCCATGAACTTTTTAACAAGACGTTGTTCATGCATTTCTCTCCCAGCAAACCTCTTGAGGCGATTGAACTCTTGGGCGTAGCCTCTCACATTGCGGTTCCCCTGCTCCAGCTTTAGAAACTCCGCCTCTAGCCTGTCCTCAGCCTCTTGAGGGAAATACTTACGATTAAACTCATATGTGAAATCATCCCAATGCATCATGTACCCTTCTGGTAATCCTGCAGTCACTCCTTCCCACCATTCGTACGCCTCATCCCTCAGGTACTGGACTGCCAGCTCAACCTTGTACCCGACAGGGCATCTGATCGACCCAAAGTTGCATTACATCAGCTTCCTCCAACGGTCTGCTTTAACTGGATCTGTACCACCACTGTAAGTCTCCATGCCAAAATCTCTCAAAAGCCTAAGCATCTCCTGGTAGGTTGGCATCTGCGGTTCGTACCCATGTACTGGTGGTTGCATCCGCATTGGCGGTGGAGGAGGCAAGTTTGGCACATCATTCCCTTGCACTGGTTGCTGCCCTGCGGCTACACCTGGAGCCACTCCCTGAGCTACTCCGGCCACTGGGATACGCTCCAACAATGGTCCTAGAATCTGTTGAATTCCCTGCAACACGACCGCACTTACTGCTGCACCTATGGCCGCTGGATCCACTGCGTGAACCACACCTGCTGCTGCTTGTCCTCCTGCAGCAACATTCTCATTCCCAACAACTGGTACTTCCTCCACTGGTCCAACTACGTTCCTGTTGTTGTTTCCGTTTCCATTGCGATGAGGTCTTGCCATCTGAAAAAAAGAAGCGCTCGGATCAGATCTTTCACCTTAGAGAACCAAAGAAAAGTGACTTGAGCTAAGGTCGTTGCTGCCCTACGTTCTAACCCCGAATGAAATAACATCTAAAATACTAGAAAACAAACAAACTTTCAAAACATTTGAAAACCGATGTAAAACTTAGCAAAGTCCTCAAACGCCGCCCGGGTCGAGACCGGTTTGGCTAACCTTACGCTCTGATACCAAATTGAGACACCCTAATCTCACAAACTTAACATAACTTGAATCACACTCACTTAACAGCTTTTTAAAATATAACGAACTTATTAAATACGCAATAAATGTCTGAAAATCTTTTATTAAAAATCAATCGGGAAACTTGAAACATCTTAGCAATAAATCCATATCCAAAACTTAAATGAAATAACGTAAAAGAATACTGTTGGAATCCTTATTAAAAGTTGAAAAGAACGAAACATAATGCGCCCATAGTTCCCCGGAAAGCAACGTCACAACGACCGCCACAAGTTATATTCTTCGGTCTCACCTGAAAAGAAGAGAGGGATGAGTATTTGGGAAAATACTCAGTGAGGGTGTGCTCTTGGAGCACACATGATTCTTAGATACATTATGTTGAATTAGCAATAATAAATATGCACAATATAAGTAATAGACACACACAACCTACATGACCTTCCTAACCATACTACAAATCATGAACAATCATTTCTATATGCACCAGTTCACATCACCTCAAACATCCTAACAAGTATGCATCACATTCGCACAGGTCGCAACCCATGTTACTCAATCTCTTTCTCATTCTATACTCGTCAGCCCTACCTGCGATGGGACCACAACCCATTCTCATTCTTTGTATCATTATCATTCTTTGGTTGCGGCCCAACATAGAAATGCCGCTTCATGGCTCATGACCATGACCCCGGCGACAAGCAATCGTGTACTAACACGCCTAGCAAACATCTACTTCACATAAATATGCATCAATCATCTTAACAAGTGCACAGCAACCATTCATATCTATATACTTTATTAAACATATAAATATTCCTATTTCAACTAACGCATCTGGAGAATCCACATACAGTCCTCACCTTTAAATCAAGACGATACAACTCTGAAAATGGCGGTTGAAGGTCCAACTCTGCGTTTACAAGCAAAAATAATCAACTAGGGTTTTCCAGCTTTTTCCAGCTTAGACAGTTTCTTGCCCAACAAGACACAACTATAACTTTCGCGTCTTACCTCACAAACGAAAACTAAAAGTCGATCTGGAAAGAGGGATGCAAGATCTTCAGAACGGTATGTAGATCGCAATCTGAATCCTTCTGGTTCGACAGAAAAACGGATCTCACTATGGCTATAGAAACTGTGAAAAAGACAGGTTCTGGATTAGACAGAAAAACAGTGACTCTGCCTCAACTTGGAGATCTATTTCCGGATGGATCTTACCTCAGAATCGAAAGACGAAAGTGGATCTGGAAAGGTGGCTGCGAGATCTTTAGAATGGTATGTAGATCGTACTCTGGTTCTTCCTGGTTCGCTCAGAAAGTGGATCGCAAGTTGGCTCTGGAAAACTGTACAAAGTCAGATTCTGGGATTGATAGAAAAACAGTGATTCCGCCTCAACTTTGAGATCGATTTTGCGGATGGAGTTTATCTTAGAATTTAGATCTGAAAACTGCTATGGCTTCCTTGAAGCGAGCTCTTTCCAGGGACGTGCAGATCGTCACGTAGCTCCTCCTGGTCTGATTGCAATCGCCCCGACAAGGTACTCGCCTGGAACTGTTTCTGCATTTCTTCTCCTTCAACGGCTGGCCTCTCTGAGGGGATTTCGGCAGAGCTTCTGTAATGCCCGCGTTCCGAAAGAATTGATTATTGAGGAAAAAATAATTAATTAGGGCTGTTCCGGGGGCGGTATCGATCGATACCGGCTAGTATCGATCGATACCAGCCGGGTTTTTCTCCTGGTTGTCTTCTTCTCTTATCTTCTTTCGAGTATAAAAGTCTATCCTTGGAGGATAAGACCAGAGTTGGTCGCGAGAGAGAAAGAGAAAGAGTGTGAGAGAAGGAGAAAGAGAGAGAGAGAGAGAAAGAGAAGCTTGGCGAAGCTTGGATCTTGCGAGATCAAGAGTGTTTGAGCTTGGAGAGAAGCTCGAAGGAGGTTGGAAGAGCTTGGTTTTGGCGGGAACTTGAGAGAAGAGAGGGAGATCGATCTTGAGCTCGGGAAGTTGTTTAGAGCTCGATCCATCGTGTTTAAGGTGAGTTGGGACCAAAGGTTAGCAATTAAGCTTGTGTGGTGTGTTGTTAGGCTTGATTGATGCTTTCCGTGTGTGGTCTTGGCGATTTTTGGGTTTAGATCTCGCGTAGGTTGTTGTAAATCGCAGGGAGTATCGACCGATACCATGTGAGTATCGATCGATACCAGTCCCTTGTGGATAGGCTCGAGTTGTGTTGTATCGATCGATACCAGGTGATGTGTTTGGGTGTCGATCGATACCAGGCCCTTGTCGGGTATCGTGTGTTGTTTGGGCATCGATCGATACTAGGGGAGTATCGATCGATACCAGTTGTGGCTTTGTGCTGAAAGTTTTAATTGTTGTTAATTAATTCCTAATCGTTGTTTATTGTGCTTATTGGTAGCCTGTTGTTGGGATGATCAATCTCACTCAGCATTTGGTTAGCCAAATGTTGATGCATCACTTTTGTCGATGCAGGTAAAGATGTGGTGTGATCGTGGAATCAAGGCGGTGAAGAGGGGATGATTAGGACTCGGGAGTTGTTTATGATGTTGTGGTTTTAATGTTATAAAACCTGTAGAACTTGTGTTGTAATAATTAATTAATGGTTGTTTAATTAATTATTGTTTAATGATTGTTTAATTATTTATGCAAAAAAAAAAATGCGGTCCTTTCAGCTTCGCTGTGTTTTCTCTCTGTGGCTCTGAGAAAAACGTGGCTGCTCCTTAAATAGAGTAAGGGTCGAGTTCCTTAGGTCTGGGGTTAGGGAGAAAAAGACCGTTTTGCCCTTAGTGAGACTTAGGGTTTTATTTCTTTGGGCTTTACGGTTTTGGACCGGATTTGGGATGTCACACATGAGTTCACATTGGTAAGTAAATCAAGAGGGAATACTAAGATGACATCTTCTGTAGTCTCTTCCATGCTTGTCGTTCTTCTTCTTCTTCTTGTGTTTCCGCATATCGATAAAGCCATTGGCGAACAAATGGAACTCCAGAAACTTAGTGAGTCATTTCGTCTTTAGATATTCCGAAGTCGTTCTTGTTTCTACGTGGAATCACGTTTTTGGCGGGAAAACGCGGAATAACGTTTTTGGCTGAAAAATGTTGAATCGTGTTTTTGGCGGGAAAACGCGGAATCATGTTTTTGGCGGGAAAACGCGGAATCGTGTTTTTGGCAGGAAAAATATGAAATCACGTTTTTGGCTGAAAAAATGTGAAATCACGTTTTTGGTGGGAAAAATGTGAAATCACGTTTTGGCGCGAAAACGCCTAATCGCTTTTTTGGCGCGAAAACGCCTAATCGCGTTTTTGGCGCGAAAACGCCTAATCGCGTTTTTGGCGCGAAAACGCGTAATAGCGTTTTTGGCGTGAAAATGCAAAATCACGTTTTTGGCGGGAAAACACGGAATCACGTTTTTGGCCGGAAAATGTGAAATAATGTTTTTTGCTGGAAAATGATGGATTGTGGCTTTTTGGAAAAAAATGATGGTATGATAGGTAATATTGTTATGATGTCATGATGATGTCATAATAATGTCATGATGATGGGTCTAATGGGTCATCCATTTGACTCATGATCCATTACAGATTGACTCATTTAACTCATGACCCATTTGACCCATGACCCGTTTGATCCATGACCCATTTGATCCATCAACCCATTAGGGTCAAAAAAATTGTCCCAATAAAATCATGAGTCATGGATCATATTGGATTGATCCATGACCCATGACCCATGACCCATGACCCATTTTGACATCCCTATCATAACAAAATGATCCATTTTTTTAAAACGTCAGAACAGACCTTAACTTAAAAACCAAATCAAATCGTATAGAATAAACTTTAATTTAAAAATATGAGATAAAAGAAGAATACATGTTTTAACGATCCAAAGGGCCGTGTCTCTGGATCTCCAATCGCTCCATACAAATTGGTTTCTTGGGATTTGATGACGCTTCGAAACTGTTTTGCCAGCGAGTTGGAGCAAAAACCTATATTAAGAAACCTATACACATTTATTGTGATGTCTAGATGCAATCTGGAGTCTTATCGACCCACACAGATTTTTACCCTCACTGCAAAACATATCCTTGATGCACAATTGTTTGCAAAGCTTACGTGAGAGAGTGACAGAATGTACTGAAGCGGTTAGCCTACTTCTATAGTGAAATAAGGTTCTCGAGGAGATACCAGAAACATTCTTACAAGCGTCTCCAACCCTTAGGATACTAAATGTCGACGATGCCTCTTTACCCACATCCATTACAAACCTCTACAATCTGCACACTCTGCTGATTATGAAAAATTGTCAATATCTTGAAACCGTACCTAAAAATCTAAAAACCCTAATTCTAATTAAAAAAAAAAAACATTGATGTAAAAAAAGGAAAATATATATAAAATAAAAATAATACATGTACCTTGATAAAAATAATATCAATTATACGCTCCATCAGGTCTCTTGTTAGCCAAGAAACTCGAACGAAATTGATGAGCAAAGATGATGCATCGAAAACCACAAATTAAGAATCGAAAACTATATAAAATTAGTAAGTTAATTAAAACTAATAAAATTAGGCATCCTTAAGATTAGGACTGCTCATAAACTTTTACATTAATTATTTATGTTATGGTATATCAAATTATATCTTACTTTAACATATGTTAGGACCGAATAAATAACAAAAACAAAAACTATAAATGTGTCAAAATATTATGAAATAATAAACAAAGTTAGTGTAAATTCTTTTTAAAATAATTTCTATTTAAATACAAAATGTTCAATTAATAGTGAATCTACTGGTATTTATGAAAGAAAATCGTATCTTTTATAGTCACAAACTCTTAATTACAATCACCCACGCACTACAAGAAAACTGTGTATTTCCAACGAAAATTTACGACCGTTTTTAATCGATGTAACTTTACGACGAAATTACGACGACTTTACGACGAAATATGTGTTCGATGTAAAATCGTCGTAAATATGTGTCGTCGTAAAATCGATGTAAAATTACGACTAGTTTACGACGACATTACGACGACTACATAAATCGTCGTAATATCGTCGTACATTTACATCGATATTACGACGAATATGTTTTCTGTATATTACGTCGATATTACGACGATTTGACGTCGCATGTTGGCAATTAGGTAGACCACGTTTTTAATATGTCCACCTACTAATTTTACATCGAATTTACATCGTAAAAATCGTTGTAAATCCGTTGTAAAATCGTTGGTAATTCTGAAAAAATTTCTATAAATACAGACTAACTTCAAACGAAAGAATCAAAAAAAAAAAAAACAGAATCAAAAAAAAAAACACTATAAATGTCTATATACGAACTACGAAAATGGATGTATACGCAAAAGGATTCAGAGGGAGATTTGACGGAAGAATTCAAAGAAGGGCTTGAAATATTCATGTATCAGGCCGGAAATATGCAAACAACCCTGGAAAGTGGTAAGATGTTCTGTCCTTGTCGTAAATGCAAGAATACGAGATATATGTTTATTGAGACGGTGTGGAAGCATTTACTAAATAGAGGATTTATGCCGCAATATTATGTTTGGTATCAACATGGAGAGGGTTTTGAAAGAACTCAAGCAAC
>PKML01066275.1:428224-457611 GCA_002933935.1 Eutrema yunnanense | reverse complement strand
TTTATGGTAAATCAACATATGTCAAAATGTGTTTTTGACTAATGATTATAATGATATTTTTGTATTAAAGATCGGGAAAAATACCAAAAAAATCTGAAAATCACAATTTTCAGCCAAAAAAGCATCAACTACTCGATAGACAAAATAAACCTTCAACTTTCGTTGAATAATCCGTTCAATCCCTAACTTTTTTTCGACAAAGCCGTTTTATACCCAACGTTAGTCAACTATAATTGTTAACTAATGTAAGGACTAAAAGGCTTGGTAAATAAAAAATTGGGGTTTTTTTGGTGAATAAAAAGTTTGGGATTATTTTGGTAAAAAAAAATTTGGGGATTTTTTTGGTAAATAAAAAATTGTTACCCAAAAAGTTATTTTTCAAACTTTTGGATTTAAGTAGTGGAAACTATTGTGGATGATAAAATATTCACAGATAAAAAATCTAATTTATTGGTTTTGAAAAGAAAATATTGATATAAAAAATGAAATCACCGTTTTATTTATCACCTAAAAAATATTTTGAAGTTTTTTTAATAAAAACTTTAACATAGTATAAAAATGAAATTAGCGTTTTAAAAATAAAATCAACTAGATTCAAACATGTGCGCCCACACAAGATTTTTTTTTTTTTTATCAAATTTTGTAATATAATTTGTTTTTTTTTGTATTTAGATATAATTTGTTTTTATAGATATAATTTTTTTAATAAATGACAAATATTTATTTTTGTGTTTAGATATAGTTTATTCTTGGAGATTTAATATTTTCTAGTATTAAATATGACCATGATTATAAAAAATTAATTCTAACTTGTCAGTTCATATTAATGGTAGCATCACGACCCAAAACTTGTCAGTTCATAACTATATTATTATCTGCTAATCTTTTGATTAAGTTGTTTTAGTTCTATTAGATTATCAATAATATAGAGAAAGAAATGTGAGAGCACTTATTTTTTTTCAGTTAACATATATTTCAACCAATATAAATCAATATATCAAAAAAATTGAATTAATCTAAATCAGTATTGTGTAAAATTGTTTCCAACTTGTTATTTTATGTTAGATAATCCCCTAAGAGAGGGCATAAATTTCAATCAACACATGTTTAATTAACAGATTGATAAAACAAAACCAGCCCTAATCTTGCGAGAATTTATGAAATGCCAAAAAAATTGTGCTAGGTTAGTTAATTAATAAAGTCGTCTTGAAGTGTGCTATGTTAATTAATAATGCATCTCATGAGTCATGACATTATTTCCCAAAAAAAAATAAAAACAATAAATACAAGTAACGAAAATGATGGTATGATAGGTAATATTGTTATGATGTCATGATGATATCATAATAATGTCATGATGATGGGTTCAACGGGTCATCCATTTGACTCATGACCCATTACAAATTGATTCATTTAACTCATGACCCATTTGACTCATGACCCATTTGATCCATGACTCATTTGACCCATCAACCCATTAGGGTCAAAAAAATTGTCCCAATAAGATCATGAGTCATGGATCATATTGGATTGATCCATGACCCATGACCCATTTTGACATCCCTATCGTAACAAAATGATCCATTTTTTTTAAAACGTCAGAACAGACCTTAACTTAAAAGCCAAATCAAATCGTATAGAATAAACTTTAATTTAAAAATATGAGATAAAAGAAGAATACATGTTTTAACGATCCAAAGGGCCGTGTCTCTGGATCTCCAATCGCTCCATACAAATTGGTTTCTTGGGATTTGATGACGCTTCGAAACTGTTTTGCAAGCGAGTTGGAGCAAAAACCTATATTAAACCCATTGCAAAGAAGATTTGTCAATTACTTAGGGGTTACTTATTAACAATCAATATTCATACAGTGGAAGAATATGCTGAGGGAACTAAAAAGATAAGAAAGATCTGGATTTTTATTGGAAACAGCTGTGTATACTCCTCTTAGAATGAGTTGACATCTTGGGATCCAAATGTAAGTCAAGCCTTATGCTATGTGTTTTATATCCAGATGACTACATGATTAAAGTAGGTGAGCTTGTTTATTTTATGGTAGCACAAGTTATTATAGAGCACTACAAACGAGGATTATGCCTTTTTGATAGAAGATGGACCTGTCGATAGGATAGGATAGTTAGAGTGTACAGCGTGGTTCGCAACTTTTGTACGTTGGATTATGTCATTGGAAACATTTATTGTGATGTCTAGATGCAATCTGGAGTCTTATCGACCCACACAGATTTGAACCCTCACTGCAACACATATCCTTGATGCACAATTGTTTGCAAAGCTTACGTGAGAGAGTGACAGAATGTACTGAAGCGGTTAGCCTACTTCTATAATGAAATAAGGTTCTCGAGGAGATACCAGAAACATTCTTACAAGCGTTTCCAACCCTTAGGATATTAAATGTCGACGATGCCTCTTTACCCACATCCATTACAAACCTCTACAAGCTGCACACTCTGCTGATTATGAAAAATTGTCAATATCTTGAAAGTTGAAACCGTACCTAAAAATCTAAAAACTCTAATTCTAATTAAAAAGAAAAAAAAATTGATGTAAAAAAAGGAAAATATATATAAGATAGAAATAATACATGTATCTTGATAAAAATAATATCAATTATACTCTGCATCAGGTCTCTTGTTAGCCAAGAAACTCGAACGAAATTGAGGACCGAAGATGATGCATCGAAAACCACAAATTAAGAATCGAAAACTATATAAAATTAGTAAGTTAATTAAAACTAATAAAATTAGGCATCCTTAAGATTAGGACTGCTCATAAACTTGTACATTAATTATTTATGTTATGGTATATCAAAATATATTTTACTTTAACATATGTTAGGACCGATCTAAAAACAAAAACAAAAACTATAAATGTGTCAAAATATTATGAAATAATAAACAAAGTTAGTGTAAATTCTTTTTAAAATAATTTCTATTTAAATANGCTAACTTACATGGCAATAGACATTCTCAGTCACTAGTGTGGTTTCTGAGTAGGTATGAGCAATGTTCAAAATTGCGCTAGGCGCTAGTCGGACGGTTGGGTTGGACCTAGCGCCTAGCCGAAAAATCAGGGATTAATTTGGGATTAGTTTTTAACTATTTTTTTATTTTTAAGATTTATATATTTTTCATGCTTAAATTTGTTATATATAGATTTTTCAAAACAATTATGGAAGAAATATATTTGATTTTCAATATAGAAAGACATACAAAAATCAAGATCAAACTCAAACTCACATCTAATTCAAAAAAACAAAAAAAAGTCCAATAACGTGATACACAAAAAATACCAATCACATCATACCGTATGAGATTGATAATTTGCTTTGTTTTTTTTTTGTTATCAAATATCTATTAATATTTTTTTTATTTTGAATTGTAGAGGAGAATGATGAGATGGTTATTATTCGAGCGGATCCAAATTCTTTGGAAAAAGAACATGAGTGATGTGTGTTATTCACTTCTCGGTTAGTCTTTCTTTTCTGATTCGGTTTTGAGATCTTAGGTTCAAATCAATACATCTTCAAAGTCTATTGTTTCTCACATATAAACTTAGTTTAATGGCGTAACTCAATGCTTGCTTATGCTTTCTCTTGTTCGTTGTTTTCATTTTTTAAAGACCTGTTCTTGTAATTTTTGTGTGAGAAATCAGTTTTTGTAGGTATACTAAGAAAACAAGATGTTTTTATCCTCGTTTTTGTTACTAGTTTCAACATATTCTTTCAGTCAATTGAGTCAACATTTTGTGTTTCTTTTTTTTCCCATAATCTCCAGGTGCCTTGTTACAATTGGCCTTTATAAAGAGATTGGAAGATTCGTACGGTAACTCTTATTTCTTCAAATTTATTTTACTTGTAGATGTGTGTTTGGAAATATAACTGCAATAAGGTTATGTTCGCTCTTCTTCTTACAGTGGAAACACTAACATGTAGTGGCATTTGCAAGACTAAATCAATCGTAGTTTGCATATAGTGAAGAGAGGATCTTTGCTATGTTATGTTGCTTGTTTTGTTGTGGTTTCCTTCGATTCTCAGTAGCTTTTTCTTTTTATTTCAGCAACTGGATTATTGTTAACATTATCAATGGCAAATCTGTTTTGGATTGTAGAGAGAGGAGATTTCGAAGTTTGAAGTTTGCTCAGATTTTGAAGTTTGCTGATTTAATGTGGAGATTATGGCCTTAAATGTTTCCAGCGGGAAGGGCGGTTCATGGTGCGGGACAATTATTTGTCACCATTAATGAACAAAAGTTAAATTAGTTTTTGATAAAAAAAAAAAAAAAAAAAAGTGAAGGTGCGGGACAATTTGGCATGAAACGCTGATGAAAAGAAAAGTTTGCAAAGATGTGTGTTTATTTTACTGTTCAAAGTTGAAATTTTTTTTTTTTTTAACAAAATATCAACATTAAATATAAAAGGGCTGGGCAAAATACCCGGAACCGAAGAACCGAACAGAACCCGACCCAAAAAATAGAAACCGAACCGAACCCGGAACCGACAAAATATCCGAACGGATCCTAGACTCCTATACCCGAAGAACCAAAACCGAACTCGAACCGAACCGAGAACCGAATGGGTACCCGAAATACCCAAAATATAATTATATACCCAAAATATTAATTATATTTAGACTTGATATAACCCAATTACCCAAAATTATAATTATAAAACCCGAAGATATCAATTATTGTTAGACCAAAATAACCGAAATATCTAAAATAATAAAAAAATCTGAAAATTCTTAGTTATATTTATCAAAATTTGACCAAATTTTATTCAAATTTAGTATTTTTTTTAGTTTTTTCCATATTTCGGGTACCCGGAACCGACCCGAACCCGAAAATACCCGAACCGTAAAATTTATTCATCCAAAAAAACTTTTTTACAATGACTGTAAAATTTTAGCAAAAATTTTCAAATTTTAAATTTTAATTTTTTTTGAAGAATGTTAAATTTTAAATTTTAAATTTCTCATATGCATATTTTGCGTAAGTAATGACAGATATACCAGAATGGAGAACACAGATTGTGAGCCTGATTTAAGTGACATGGAAGCAGCATAGATAGATGATGGAGAACATATGACGCAAATAAGGGATATTATTGCAAATATGTTATAGGAAAATCAAAGTAATCGATAGTAATTTTAATTTATAATTTTATTAGTATTATTAATCCAATTTTATTTGTAAAATATTTATCTAAAATATAATTCACGCACTACTTTTTACATTTTCACCATTCACACATTTGGACCGCACCGCATATTGTTTTTTTTCACCATTCATATATTGTCCCGCACCGCTTGTTCCACAGTAACCGTACTTGTTCCGCATGATGCGTTTCTTCCAATCGCACCTCCTAAACCGCTTGTAAGTAATGACAGATATACCAGAATGGAGAACACAGATTGTGAGCCTGATTTAAGTGACATGGAAGCAGCATAGATAGATGATGGAGAACATATGACGCAAATAAGGGATATTATTGCAAATATGTTATAGGAAAATCAAAGTAATCGATAGTAATTTTAATTTATAATTTTATTAGTATTATTAATCCAATTTTATTTGTAAAATATTTATCTAAAATATAATTCACGCACTACTTTTTACATTTTCACCATTCACACATTTGGACCGCACCGCATATTGTTTTTTTTCACCATTCATATATTGTCCCGCACCGCTTGTTCCACAGTAACCGTACTTGTTCCGCATGATGCGTTTCTTCCAACCGCACCGCACCGCACCTCCTAAACCGCTTGTCCCGCACCGCTCAAACCGCTGTTACCATTCGAAGCCTATGTTCTTTTGATTTTTGAAATTGGTTAAGAAAATGTTATAATATTAACATAAATTATGGATGTTATTTTCAATTAAGGAGATATGTATTATAACACAAAAACAGTGTTAGCATTTGAGTAAATTAGATGGGTTATGGGTTACCCATTTATCTATTTGATTCATGTAATTAAATGGGTATTTAGTAATTCATTAGGATTATGGGTCATAAATGACCCATTTTGACAGCCCTAATTACGATAGTAATTCTTATTATGGATTTGGGCAAGTTCTTGTATTTTTTTAAAATGTAAAACTAGATTCTAATCCGCGCGCTCGCGCGGAATAAAGTTTTTTTATAAATTAAAATTTGTAATATATAAAATGTGAAATAAAAAATAAAAAATAATTTAAGTGTAATACAAAAATAATAAGAAATGATAAATAAGATTGTTTAAATGTTTGCCAACATGTTTAATATATGTTTGACAACATATTCAATTTATTAAAATAAATAAAGAGTGTTTGGAAACAGATTCTAAAAGTGATTATATTTTAATAGTATAAACTAGATTCTAACCCGTGCACATAACTGCACATGATCTAAGAACATCATCATCACTTTCTAGCATTTAATTACACTTAATTTAAGGATATAGTTTCTTACAATTCTTTTTATACAAAATCGGTTGGAGTTTTCTATTAAGAGCAAACTTTAAAATGCTAATATGTTATCCAGTATTCAAAAACTTGAGACCACCAATAGATTATGCTAAAGAGTCCATAAAAAAATTGCAATGAACAAACAATTTTAAAGAAAATGAAGAAATATTAAAGATAACAACTAAACAAAATGTAGAAAGATTAAACTGAACAACTAAAGAGAAAAGAAACCCTATAAAAAAAAGATTAAACAGAACGATTTAAAAAAAAAGATATTAAATAGAGTATAACCAAGAACGAATTAAATTTGATACATAGGAAAAATGCTTTACACAACTTTCGATTTTGAAATTTTGTAAATACCTGATTTGCATCAGAACATAGGAGTTTGATAATTTTTCCTGCAACAAAGAAAAAAAACATGTCAATACACATCATAATTACCCAAAATTTCATAATATAAAAATAGAAGTGCCAAACGAAATCATCTACAAAAACGTAAAGAATTGTGTATCAATGGTCGAAAGAGTCTCTTTATATAGATGAATGAAGAGTGTTGTAGAAGTTTTTGCATGTTTATCTAAATGGAAGTTAAATATTAAATAAAAAATATTATATCAAATCTTTTTCTTATCAAATTTGGTTTGTTGGCTTAATTAGAAATTTTTTTATAAATTTTGTAGGAAGATTCCTAAAGCATATATGAGAAAGATTGCAATCTCCACAATTATTTGAGGAAATATAACAAATATAAAGTTAAGATTTAGATCAATTAAATTAAATGAATTTATACATTTAATTCAGTGAATATTCGAATTGTAGTATATCACCATAAAATCGAGAACAATTTTTTGAAATTCATAACAGATTGAGAAAATATGGTAGTTAATCCCGTAATTAACTATCTATAATTAATTGTACAAAATTTTAGTGATAAATTTAGAATAATATTTGTTCCCGATTTAAAAAAATATATTGTTAAAATTTATTTTAGGAAATCTATATTAATAACAATAAAACAAAAATAGTAAATTCGATAATAAAGTCAATTAAGTATATATTTTATACCATATTTTGATTTATATGAAGTTTTGGATTTAATTGAAAATCAAATCTTAACAAATGTTTTTTTTTTTTTGATTTGATTTATATTTGATTTATTTCTTGCAAATCACGATCAAATCTTAACAAAAAAAAATAATCTTAATGAATCTTAACACAAAATTTAGAATTGCTTCAGATTTAAAATCAAATTGTTGCAAAATAATTACATGATATTTTTAAAAAAATTATAATAATTACTTGTTCATGTGTTCTAGTAATAGCTAATTAGTTATTAAATATTTTATGTATAACTAATTTTGATGTATAGTTAAAGGTATTAAAAATAATTATGATAAGTTTATTTTAATAGTTCTAAGTTTTTTAATTACTTTTGTGTGCATTTACAAAATATATTTTTAGTATGACATGTATGATTCAAAATTAGAAATTTTTTCATGTTTATCTAAAAGAAAACTTAAAATTATGAAAATATTATATCAAAATATTTAGTTATAAAAATCTGGGTTGTTATCTTAGATAGTTGATAATATTTTCTTTTTATAAAAATCAGAAAGCATATATTAGGAATATTCCAATCTTTGCGGGATAATTTGTTATAAAAATTGTTGTTGCAGAAATCTAGTCAATATTTATTTCTTAAACAGATAATATCCATATTTAAAATTTAATTCTTCATAATCGTGTGTAAGCACATTTTCTCTTTTTTGAAAAATTTTATTTTGCTTATAAGATATTATTAATTTTCAAATTGATTAACTATTTCCAAAGAGTAACCAATTTTACGGATTTTGTGGTATGATCGTTATAATAAATCGGAGTGAATATATTGAATTTAACTATACGAAAAAAATTTTAACTTAAATTTAGAAATATAACAGATTTTGAATATTTCATTTTAATTATTGTTGCAATCACGGAAACTTTCATTAAATAATTCAAAACTAACCAAATTTGAATAAATTTTGAAATAAATACTAATAATCAAAATTGCTAATCACGTATTTCCTTTTTTTGTTTTTCCAAAATATTAGGCTAACTAAATAGATTATATATTCAAATTCATTATTTTTGGATTTGAATATTGATTTGAATTTTATCCACCCAAAAGTTAAAATCGATATTACTATTATTATGTTAATTGAATATTAATTTGAATTTTATGAATACAAAATTAAAAGTTCAAAAGGTTTTAANGAAAAATGATTGTTTATATATTTCTAATGTTTTGAAATTTCAATTCAAAATCATATTTAATTTTGGAAAAAAATGAAATGTGAAATTATTTTTGCACTTATTATTATCTCAAGTATAAGTAAAAAAATTTAGTATGTAATTTTATGAATACAAAATTAAAAGTTCAAAAGGTTTTAAATTTAGCTACCTATTGTTTTCGCCTAAAGAAAGTCATTGTTTATTCAAACAAAATTATATTTATTTGGTAACATTTGGAGAAAAAAATCAAAAATATATATGGGAAAATCAATTGAAGGAAAAGTTGTGATGTATGCATAATGTTAAATTATCTCAGAAATTCGTGTTTGGATATAGAGATAGTATGAGAAAAAAAGAATTAAATAAGTAGATTATATTGGAAAGATTTTTTCAGATTTTTTTAAAATAAAAATATTTATGTTTGGAAACAGGGATAAAAAGAAGGGAATATTAGATATCCGGAATAATAATAGACTAAACATTTAAAAAATTCTTGTTTGGACACAAATGTTACTCTGTTTTAATATAATAGATGAAAAAATAAATGTGCATTTTATTCTGACCACTCGTTTAAAATGAGGAGTTTAGCGATTAAATTGGGATAGTGAAAAATTAGATGTGCATTTTTATACTGAAATGACTAAGGTTCTTGTACTTATATATGTGTAACAAGTTACGATCTGTACAATATGTCAAAATCTCTATATTATTATTAAAGAAGACATTTTTAAAAATGAACTTTGTTTTGTAAGTTATTACATGAAATGCCATTACAAATAAAAAATATAATTGAAATATGAAAGAATATAATTGTATTTTAAAATTATTGATGAAAATATGGAAAATATATATTTCACATTAAATAGGTTATTCACTATTTAGTTTCTTAATTATTATGATATTATTAAATAATAATAAATCTATACATATTCAAAAAAAAAAAATTCGAGATCTTGCAATATTTTTCACTATGATTATAATATTTTATTTGAATATATATCAAAATAAAAGTTTGAAAAAATATAATACTAATTTTATAAAAAATTAGACACGAAAAAATTATTTTTTAAAAAGTTTGTGGATTGACCACAAAAATCATAGTTATTAAGCGGTGGATATTAAAGTTATGTTTTCAAAATTATAGGTTTTTGCGGATTAGTCCGAATAATATTTTAGTTCATTGCAAAACGGGTTAAGTAGATATGTTAGTCCATGTTAACAATTCTATATATAATCATTAGTTAGACATATTATACAATTCAGATAAATTTATTTTTTCTAAACAATTTTTAAGAAAAAATTCTCTCTTTGAATCCTGGTTGTTATTGTAAGCTAGTTAGACATAGACTCTTTGAATCACGTTAGTTAATAGAGTGAACGAGGTCAATATACTAGTTTTATTAATTTCATTTTCATACTAGTAAGATATCTAAACCGGTACATACCATGTAGGCTCATTTCTTAAACCGATCTCTTGAACAGAACCGGTTGGTTTTCTCTGGAAGATTTCTCTGTAAATCACCTACACTTTATTTTGTACGGTCGGATGGTCCTTAAAATACGAAGATACAATATTAATGGCTCTTCAAAGCCCTGAAGTTTTTAATGCAATGCAAAGCACATGACCTAGTAAACCAAAACATGGCGGCCAGAGAAGACTTTTCACCGAAGAGTACCAAAACTACAAGACCCATAAGTGACACTGACAACTAAGTCGTCCATGTCTTTAACTCTCTCTCTCTCTCTCTTATCTCTCCACGATTTTCTTCTTCTTCTGTGGCTTTCATGCTGTATCTGCCTTTAACATTCTTTTCATTATCTTAATTTTTGTTAAAACCCATATTTTATTTCCATCTATCTATTCTATATAAATGCATAAACATGAGTTCACATTGGTAAGTAAATCAAGAGGGAATACTAAGATGACAACTTCTGTAGTCTCTTCCATGCTTGTCATTCTTCTTCTTCTTCTTGTGTTTCCGCATATCGATAAAGCCATTGGCGAACAAGTGGAACTCCAGAAACTTAGTGAGTCATTTCGTCTTTAGATATTCCGAAGTCGTTCTTGTTTCTACGTTATTAGTTAGGTTTTGTTTAAGGGTGTCTGGTTTTGAGCTTTTCGAATTTATATGCAGCTGAATAGAAAAATAACCATTAAAATGAACAAACCTTGAGTGTTGACACTGTAAAATATGTAATGCGTTGTGGGTGGTGCAGGTGCAAAAGAGACTTACCATCCTGATCAAGTGACGGCCCAAGGGCTCTTTAGCTTTCGTCCTGGTTTTATTCACCCTCGTCCTCCAAAATATCCGCAACTTCCGCCTGGTTTTCCTCGTAGTCCACCTCGTTCTCGTCGTCATAGTCCTTCTCCGCCACCCCCAAGGTTTTCCAAAGGCACATACGGACCTGGCCATTGACCTCGCTCTAGCTTCGAATGCGTCTATATATATATAATGTGTGCACGTTTCTTACGTTGTGGTTTGGTTTGTAGTTTCTGTGGTTCTTTATCCATATGCATGTGTTTGTCATAGTGTTATTGTCAAGTGTTTCTACTTTCTACCGCCAATTTAATAAAACTAGCGGGCGCTAAAATAAAATAAAAGTTATCTTTTCTTGTGTTCAAGACCGGCTACATTCAAACATTTCTTAACAGTAAAAATCGATCTCAGACAAACTAACCACACAGACTAGTTATATTATACTCACTCCGTTTCTTTTTATAAGTAGTTTTAGAGATTTTGTTTTGTTTCACAATATAAGTTGTTTTTATGTTTCTATGCAATTTTTACCTTTATCGAATACTGTGTGGCCAATAATATTATGCAGTTTTTTTTATGATTGGCTGAATTATTTTTAATTTATATATTAAATGATATTTTTGGTAAAAAATGAGTTTCTTAATAGTTGTGATTTTAGCCAAAACTACTTATAAAAAGAAACGGAAGGAGTATAGATTATGAGCGAGTGACATTATAGGACAGCTGTAACCTATATTTAAAAAGAGCCTTGAAAGATGTAAGAGAACAAGACATGACTTTGCAATGACAATGAAATGAAAATATTTGTCCCATTTGCTGCTTTTTTTAAGGAGATGCGATGGCTCCGCCATTTTACTCCAATCTCATCCTCCATTAAACCGCCATCGATTCCTACACCACAAATTATTTACCAAAATACCCTTACCGTCTTCTCTTTCTCTTCTTATATTGGGCGTCGGAAACTCCGAACCCCAACCTCCACCGCCTTTGCCGGAGACCGATTGTTGTCCCGTTCCGCCGGAACAGCAGCCAATCAACGAGTACCAGTCTCTCTCCTCCTCTTTCCCTTTCTTCGTCACCGGCGCTTCTTTCGCGTTTTGCGTCGGGTTACCCGTTTCCTTCCGTCGGAACCGAATACGAACCCGTCAGGCGGATACTCGCCGCCAGCTCTAGCGGGATCTTCGTTGTCAAGCGGGACCTAATCTAGAAGTTGATAAAACCAAATGATATCTAGAGAATCCAAAGAATTAGCATATGTTTATTTTTATTTTTCAAATCATATCCAATTTTACCAAAAAATAAAATAGTATCCAAGTATCTTATTATATAAACCTAAATCGCTCAACGTCAGCATCACATGTAAGATCATTCTTACTCATGAGTTTGTAACATGTGTCGTTAATTATGATTGTGTGACATGTGTCAAAGTAATAATATAAATTTTCATATTGTTAGTTATTTATTTTTTAAAACAAAAAATAACAAAAAAAAGAATTTTATTTTATTTAATGGAAACTAATAACATTGAAAAAGTAAAGTAAAAAAAAAACTACCAAATAAAAATAACAAAAAAAAATAAAAAGAATTGAGTTTTATATAATAAAAACTAATAACATTTTAAAAGTAAAGTAAAAAAACCAAATAAAAACTACCAAATAAAAAGTGTTAAATATATAAAAAAATATATACGATTCATTAGAAGAAGAAAATTTTGTTATCGTGTGTTTTGGTAATTCTGAAACCCTCTCATTCATTTAAAGAGATTGTTTATCAAATTTATGAGTAATATGAATCAATTTTGAATTTTTAAAAAATATGAATTACTAAACGTAATTCATGTATAACTAAACGGAATTTTAATTTCGAATCTAACTATACGGATCATAATTAAGCATATTATCAATTTTATAATCTAAATCTTTTATTTTTTACACGCATATCAAGCGAGACCTAATCTAGTTTAAGTATAATAAGCAATCAATAATGAATCTACTGACATTCATGTAGCATTGAATTTCTAGTCACAAACTCATAAATACAGTCACAAATGGCAAAACAAAACAAAATTTCCCCACCAAACTAACTAAAAGATTTTGCGATGATTAAGTAGACAATTTCACTAAATTTTTTATTTTTATGGTAAATTAACATATCATAAAATTTTAATTTTTATTTATTTTAGGCAAATGTCATAATCAAATGAATTGTAAAACGGACGGTTTTTCCTACGTTAACGAATTACGTGTTGCCACGTGTTGTCCATGGTTTTTTTTGTAAGTACGACCCCTTGATCAAATTGGGCTTTGTTTGGACCCAAGCACTCCAAGATTTTGCACCGGGTCTTGGAACCTACATAACCAAGAGACTGGGCTAAGGCCACCTGCCTTCGGGCTCTCCGTATGTGATATTGCAGGCCACGCTGTCAGGCACGGGGATACCAAGTGCTTAGTGGTCAGGAGGAGTGAGCAGTTATTCTTTCCTTATAACTCGTCCAAAGATCACTAATCTAGAGAGGTCGAGGTCAAGAAATAGTAATCCACACAGGTACTCGGAGCAAGGCGTGCACTAGACATGACAACCCCGACAGTCTGATCCCTGATCAAGGGATTCAGGTCAGGTACGCAATTCGATTAGGCGGGAACAGTTGATTCAATACTTTAGTTTTTCCTCCAATCGGTAATTAGAATATATTCGAACATACACACATGCCTCTGGCAACCTACAAATCATGCAATTAATACCTTATGTTCACATATGATAGGTGAATGTGACAATGCTTTGAGCCTAGGTGATGCAATATCAAAAATAGTGAATCAAATATCTTTAATACATGGATTTATTATGAGAATATCATCCTCATAATTTTACAAAAGCAAAAGATTCTCATTCACTGTCAAATGCTAAATTGGTAGCAAGAAAATCATTATTTGATTTAGCTATTTATTCTCATTTTTGTTTAAATTTAAATTAATTATTTTAATATATTTATTGTAAAAATTATCTTGTAAGAAATATAAAAAAAAACTCATTGTTCTCAGTGTAAAGAGACCGCAAAATTTGATGATAAAAACTTAAAATTCTCTCTTACAAAAGTTCTTTCTTTTGTGTCTTATTCAAATGAGTCTATATTAGGTGGATTCCTTTAGATTTCTTTGTTCGTTGTTTGTTATTTCTAGTTTTGTGGATTAATTCTAGAATACAAATGTGGATCATAGTCTAATGTGTGGATTAACATACACTTGGTTCGTGATCTTATCAAAGGGAATTTTGTAACCCTTTGTGGTGATCCTCAATCCACATTCAACCTTGTCAACTTTGACATCTTGTGATCAATAAGATTTGGTGGATTCCAATCTTATATCACAAGGTAAGAGCAACAGTATGGGAGATGCTCATATCGCGCCTAATATGCTGCTTCCAAGGCCATACACTGAGAAAGATAGTGACGCATCAAGGCTTGGTCGAGTAGCAGGCGCATACAACCAAAGAAAGTAGGTGAGAAGTCATACACGCTTTAAGTACAAGACTCATTCAACGGATCCGATATCTGACCCATTAACCCGACAGTCCAGGATTCGACCCGGTATACTAACTCGTGTCATGTAAAAGTCTATAAATACTTTTTTTCTTCCAACGGGAAGGGGGTTCACACATTTATCGTACTTTCCTATATATTGCTGTGCGATCTGTGTAATTGCTACTTCTAAACACTTAGCTTCCCTTCTTTCCGAGATTCCAAGTCTCACTTCCGACCACTCTCCGGTCATCTTCACGGTTGTTCCTAAACCATGGAGTTCTCTCACCCAAACTCTTGATTTCCTCTCTTCCACCACAAAAAGCCCACTTTCTAAAGTCCGTTGTGGATTCATCCTTTCTAAATGACCCAATAGGCACCTTCCCTCACCCCGTTTTCCGATCATTCTTTCCGTTCTCCGATTCACCACTCCGTGGTTTTTCTTTGTACGTTTTTTGACTTGGGCGTCGGAGAGCCATCGAAAAACACCCCTTTATCGTGTTTTCCGAGCCTTCACGTCTCTACCTGTTTTGTAGGAGACTTGCCCCCGAAAGAACGAAAAATCTCCTAAACACTACCCTATAATATTATAAAATGTTAAAAGTGATCAATGTACTTTTTGTTTGTAAGACATTATAATTTAGGTATGATAATGAATCTAATGACAATCATGAACGCTAAATGTAGTTTTACTGAAATTACAGTCACAAATTAACTTACTAGTACAATGTCAAATAGATAATAAAACATAAAAGATAATTTGGCAAAAAGATGTAATAGAAAAAACAAACTGAGATATTTTATAAAAATAATAAATATATACAAATATATAGTCACTTGTTTTAGAATTTACGTAATTATTCATTTTATGGTAAATCAACATATGTCAAATCTGTTTTTGGCTAATGATTATAATGATAATTTTGTATTAAAGATCATCTGATCTTACGTGCTTTACAGTCATAAATTCATAATTACAATGACACGCATGCATCAAATCTTATGATTATAATTATAAATAGTCTTTAACACATAAACAAATTCTTTTATACAAGCCTTACATAAACCTATAGGAAGTATATACAAAACCCAATCTCATATATTCGTTTGTCTCTTGTACTCATCATATATAAGATTGCAATGTTGGATCAAAACAAACCGTGGAGCATTCCGATAACGTTGACAGCATCAGACACGAATTCAGATGGTAGTGGTACAATATTAACAATCCCCGCAACATTACTAGAAACTCAATTGTTTCCTTTGTGGGGTGTGGCTCGTACCAAACGAGTGTTACATGATAACTTGGAAGAGATTGTGAATGTTCATGATTATTATCGTGATATTTCGACATTTCTTATCATGAAAAAAGACGATGAAGGAAACTTCAAGCTATCGGGGTGGGGTACAATTCTTGATAGAAGAGGATTCAAAGAAGGTGATACTATTGGATTTTGGTGGGACAAACATAACTCAAGACTTAATTTCACACCACTGATCATGAGTCTTGTTCAATCATAGTTCATACATTCGCATCCTCGTTGTTTCGTTGCGTGGATCGATCGAGTCCAATAGTTATGAATCATAACTTATGATTATAAAGTGTTGCTTTTATTTGAACCCGCGTTATCGAGCGAGTTTTCATATTTCGTTTGTTCATATTATATTTGTATATATTATTTATAATGAATATGATAGTATTATAGAAAACTTTATTCAAAGCAATCAAATGAAAGCATATATTTAAAACTTATGATTCTATAAAAATATGTGATAGATTTTTTTTTTTTTTTTTATTCTCTTATTTATTAAATAGTTGTATGACATTAGAATAACAAAAATGTACACTCAAAAATACTCATGAGATCTATTAAACCAGAGTAAATAAATGTGTATTCTCATTAATCCATAAAGTAACTGTACATACGGTTCTTATATACAGGTATGTTTCACTATAGTATTTACAAGTATTCTATATACAGTATATCTACTAATAAGATCTTTATATTCTACAACTATTTCAACGATTTTGATTTGGAAAATTCATAATTTCTTATTATCACAATAACTAATCTTATTTCACTATAAAAATCATAAGTTATATGTGTGTGTGTATATTTATATATTGACAATCATTTAAGATAAATGTTTTTTACTGAATTTACAGTCACAAATTAACTTACTATTACGATATCAAATAGATAATGAAACATAAGAGAAAATTTGGCAAAAAGAGGTAATAGAAAAAGCAAACTGGGATATTTTATAAAAAGTAAGTATATAAAATATATATAGTCATCTGTTAAAAGTTTATTTATTTATTTCTTTATGGTAAATCAACATATGTCAAAATGTGTTTTTGACTAATGATTATAATGATATTTTTGTATTAAAGATCGGGAAAAATACCAAAAAAATCTGAAAATCACAATTTTCAGCCAAAAAAGCATCAACTACTCGATAGACAAAATAAACCTTCAATTTTCGTTGACTAATCCGTTCAATCCCTAACTTTTTTTCGACAAAGCCGTTTTATACCCAACGTTAGTCAACTATAATTGTTAACTAATGTAAGGACTAAAAGGCTTGGTAAATAAAAAATTGGGGTTTTTTGGTGAATAAAAAGTTTGGGATTATTTTGGTAAAAAAAAATTTGGGGATTTTTTTGGTAAATAAAAAATTGAAAAATTGTTACCCAAAAAGTTATTTTTTCAAACTTTTGGATTTAAGTAGTGGAAACTATTGTGGATGATAAAATATTCAAAGATAAAAAAATCTAATTTATTGGTTTTGAAAAGAAAATATTGATATAAAAAATGAAATCACCGTTTTATTTATCACCTAAAAAATATTTTGAAGTTTTTTTAATAAAAACTTTAACATAGTATAAAAATGAAATTAGCGTTTTAAAAATAAAATCAACTAGATTCAAACATGTGCGCCCACACAAGATTTTTTTTTATTTTATCAAATTTTGTAATATAATATGTTTTTTTGTATTTAGATATAATTTGTTTTTATAGATATAATTTTTTTAATAAATGACAAATATTTATTTTTGTGTTTAGATATAGTTTATTCTTGGAGATTTAATATTTTCTAGTATTAAATATGACCATGATTATAAAAAATTAATTCTAACTTGTCAGTTCATATTAATCCGAAAATAAATGCGATTATAAAAACATAATTCTAACCCGCCCGTTCATATTACCGTATAATATAAATATAATACTAATTTCAAATATTTAAAATTTTAGGCTGGTTGATTATGATAAAAACATACAATATCATATTGTTATCATCTTCGTCATTATAAGAATATTATTTAAATTTGAATTTTTAAATTAAATATAAATTAATATTCGGTTTATTATTTTTGTAAAGATATCATAACATGTGGTTTTGTAATTTTTGATAATTAATATAACCTATATTTAAGGAAATCCAAACTAATCTAAATTAGAATTTAAAATTTTGAAATTATTTTGAAATAAAAATTTTATTAATATTGTACTAAATTGACTTGTTTTGCA
This sequence comes from Eutrema yunnanense, assembly GCA_002933935.1. Classification (NCBI taxonomy): domain Eukaryota; kingdom Viridiplantae; phylum Streptophyta; class Magnoliopsida; order Brassicales; family Brassicaceae; genus Eutrema; species Eutrema yunnanense. Next base: position 439,562 of record PKML01066275.1, on the reverse strand, counting down.
ACATCAATAGTAGTGTTATCCACACAAAAAATAGACTAATTTGAAAGCGTCATTGTTTGGTTACAAAATGTATACCGCTTTTAATATTATAGATTTCTGAGAAAAATAATCAAAATATGATTTATTATTCATAATTTTTTTGGAAATAATTACTAAAATTTGGAATATTTACTAACTACTTTATAATATAAAAATTAAAATGTTAGATCACACAATGAAAATATTACTAAATTTTATAACTATTTACAAAAAAAATTATGAATTAATTTTCACAAATTTTACCGATTAATAATTAATCATCTTCATGCTATCTTTCGCAATCTTTGATATTATTATCAAAGATTTACAATTTTTTAAATTTCTTTTTTAATTTAAGAAAATCATTTAATACTCTCTCTGTTCTGAATTAAATGGTGTTTTAGTAGTATGCACACAAATTAAGGAAACAATTAATTTTTATTTTTTTCTATAATAAAACCTCATTTATTATTCATTTGAACCAATGAACAAATAGTCTGTAAAATGTAATTGGTCAAAAATAATAAAAAAATCATTTAATTTTGCATTGGTTAGTGAGAACATCACTTAATTGTGGAAAAAAAACTCTCTAAAACGAATCATGTAATTTAGAACGGAGGGAGTATAGATTTTGGGTGAAATATTGTTGGATATATATAATTTTCCATGGAGAAAACGAATCATGTAATTTTCCGAACTTTGACGTAGCATTTTAACTATTTTAATCTTAAATTTTGTACAAAAATTTTGACTAACCTTAGGATTAAAATGACTTGATCAATAAAAGTTAGGAGTTAAACGGATTAGTCAACGAAAGTTGAAGGTTTATTTTGTTCATCTAGTAGTTGGTGTTTTTTTTGGCTGAAAATTGTGATTTCATGAATTTTTGGGCATTTTTCCAATTAAAGATCAGTTAAGATTGTAGCCAAGAAGAAGAAGAAGTAGTTGAGCTCCATCATTATATGTGTTCCTGGTTTTGCTTTTGGCAACTTCTTGGAAGAAAATGACTTCACAAGTGCAGGTTAGGATTCGTCTACAGTTAACTCATAAGTCAAAGTTTATATTTGATTGTGACCAATCTTTCTACTGTATTTCTTCTACTTCCAAGATTTTTCTAGGAAGACAGCAGGGGAAAATGGTAGCATCACGACCCAAAAGCTCAGTACAAATAAGGCCATAGGAGCTGAGTGGTGTCAAGCATTAATAAGTCCAAATGAGAAGGAAGTGTTAGTTACTTAGTTGTATTGAGAGACTGAAAAGGAAAACAGTTTTGATCAGAAACTGTAGCAAATCTGGCCTAAAATAAAGGAGCTAGAGTCGTTGAGTAGCATTCTGGTCAATTTTCAGTTTAATAATAACCTAGTCTAGTGGAAGTCTATAGTTGTTCTATTTCTCTGCAGCTTTTGTAGGATTTTTCTGTTTTTGTAAGGCTTATAAGTTCACTATGAAAAGAAATCAGAGTTTTCATATTCTCCAGATAAAAGGAAGAGTTATTTACCTTTACAGAAACATACAATGGAAGGATCTTCGATCGAAAACATGAATAGCTTACCACTTCCAAGAGATTCTCATGGCAGTATACAGAGGTTAGTTCTCTATGCTTTATAATTTTCAAGATTAAATGTTTATAACATTTTTTGTTTATAAGAATTTCATTTGTTCTAATACACAAAAATTTAATGAAAAAAGAATTAATATCCATTAAAAGATATATATCTAAATAGGTATTTTAAGTGATTTTATTCATCTTGTTCTATATGTTCTTTTACCTTCTTCAATCTCTCATCTGTTGTTTACCCGTTTGGATTTTGATTAACCCCTATTAAAACTTACTATTATACATTTACTTGACATAACAAAAACTTAATACTTGTCCGAATATAATCAGAATTAATGACTTTTTGCTATGGAGAATGTTTGTTTCTTTGTATGAATATTAGAAAAAACATAACAAAGGATACATGGCACATTTTTAAAATAAAAATAAAAAAACAGATCCAAGTCCAGATGATCATCCCATATGAATCAAAACTAGTCTTAAATTTAAATAAAGCTTCTGGATTCAATAAAGGAAAAAAACTCACAAGTAACTGGCCAGCCATGGAAGATCCTTGTTTTCTTTCAATGCAAAAGCAACATCATCACTTGGAAAATTCAGCTGAAGCTTCTGCAATCTGTGCCTCTCTCCAGGTTCACAGAGAATGATTCTGCATTCACCGAGTTCGCATCCCACTTTGAGAATAATGTCCCAACCAGGAAAAGCTTCTCCGTTGCTTAAGCAAAAAGAAGATACTGTCGTTGCCACTCTATCAAAGGTTGTCTCTGCCATTCCTGTTTTGTAGAGCTCATGAACCATAGCTGTCAAGAAGATCTTACTCAGTTTCGATACGCTCTTCATAACTTGAATGTGAGGTGCCTGAAACATCTCTTGGATTGCTGCGTCAACATCTCCCATAATCACCAGCTCATTCTTTGCGGTTTTGTTATTCTTTAGACGGCAATCCGCTACTTCTGCTGCACGCCTGCATATCTCAAGCGCCCGTCTTGCATCTCCCGAAATTGCGGCTACCTTTCTCGAAGCAAACTCAATAGCTTGCTTCTCGAAAGCATCGATTCCTTTCAACCTTGTAGAAATGATTTCCTGTAGCTGAGTGTGATTATAAGGACCGAAACATAGTCTCTGTATACCCATTCGGCTTGAAATCCGAGGAAGCAGCTTCTCTGGAAGATCCATAGTGTTTGCTATCCCCAACACAATCAACTTGGAGTTAGGCTTGGTAGGCCAATCCAGAATGTTGTATAAAACCGACTGGTTTCTAGTGACTAGAAGATCAAGTTCGTCTATGAGAAGTATGCAAGGCTTTTCTTCCTCTTTCCCAATCTTTTTTCCTTCTGCAAACCTCTCATTCAGAGAGTGTAGAGCTTTCTTCCAACTGACACGATGACCACTCAGCGCTTCATAGATTACGGTGTAAATGTTCTCAGGTGAAGCCAATTTGAGACCATTGATCTCCACAAAGCAATACGGGTTTACGTTTCCCGCTTCAACCTCGGCCTTCAGATTCTTCATGACAGATAGTACACTAATAGTCTTCCCAGTCCCCGGAACACCATGAATGTACATGCATCTTCCTAAACACTGATCATCCGAGATTGAACCCTTTATAAACGCAGTGATCTCTTCCATTTCTTTGTTCCTACAGGGAAGAGACTTGGGACGTGTCGCCAACAACAAAGTAGCTTTCGCTTTTTCTAACTCAGTCTGCTTATGACATCTCACATGTTCAGGAATCCGCTTCGCTCCCACCTTCTCAAGGCCAAAGAAACGCCCTTTAAGAGAGTTTGCAGCTCTTGCACTCGTTAAACCTCTCCTAGCCTTTGAATCTCGACGGTCACTTTCTTTATCGTCAAACTCCATCTCTTCTTCACTATCAATCTCCTCCTCCTCCTCTTTCCTAGAGTTCCATTCATGGTCACCCTCGGAATCTCCATCAGCCAATTCAGCCAAACGCTTGAAGCTATGCCATTGCACATCATATTCATACTCACATAAGAACACATCATCCCCATCATTGCTTGCCTTTGAAAACTCCTTTGGGCACTTGACAAAACAATGCCTGAGAACACATCCCATCTCTATATCAGCAAAATCATTCGTCAGATAAAGCTCTCGTTTCAGATTATGCTGTTGACGCCCTGAGGCAGTCTCTTCAGGTATCATATACCAATGAGCTCGAATCCAATACACACCATCAACTTCTTTCCACAGTTTCTCGATCCGAGCAGCCCACAGATCGCTCGAAAGAAGCTTCTCCCTCGCTGTTCTCATCAGTTTCTTCCCTTCCGGTGGTTTCGGAACCACAAGTGTCTGACCTGACTTTCGAACCTCACAAAACCCACAGATCCAATCACCTTCTGGAACCTCTTTCAATGGAGGCTTCAAGCATTTCAAATGAAACCCACCTAAGCAATCATCACACTCAATCATTATGTTACTACCTGATTTGAAGCAAATCCGGCAATCTTCGATTTCTGGGTCTTCTTCCTCATCTGAGACCGCGTCTTCTCTTCTCTTAACATACACATCGTCGCCGACTTCGAATTCGACACCATCGAACTCCACTTTATTGTAGTAGACTCTCTTATTCGAACTAGTTTTCTTCTCTTCAGTTTTTTTCCTTTTCGTCGTCGTCTCCGATCGAATTGGGGATACAGGAGAGAAGGAAACCTCCGCATCTAATGAATCTTTCTTCGGAGTTGTGAGGTTTTCCGATTTCTTCAACTTCCCTTCAAAATCATCATCGGTGGTCCGTTTTCTGGGCGCTCTCTCCCTTTTCCGAATCAGATTCATTTCTTCGATCGATTCTCTCTCCCGACCATTGATTGAGGCGATATTCTCTTGCCCATTTCCCAGATCGATCCGTCGAGAGACATGGCGAGCGGATCTGCGAAGAGGAGTAAGTGTTTCTGGAGTTTGGGGAGTGAGCAAGGTTGAAGAAGGAGACAGATACGATTTGCGATAGATATTAGTAGGGGTTTTGTTCGATTTGGAAGGAGACTGGAAGGTTTTCGTTCTGGGAGTTGCAGCAGCCATGGATGTTCAGAGCTAGGGTTTCTGGGCAAAGGAGAGAGAGAGAGAGAGAGAGAGAGAGGAGGGAGGTAGAGAGAGAAAGATACAGACTGGTTGGAGAAGGGGGGGCTTTTTTAGTGAGAAATTTGGCGGGAAATGTTCCCTCGAAGAAGAAATGTTTTTTTTTAATTACTTTATAAATACTCATTCATTTGGAAAGGAAATGGTAATAAAAGATTTGGTTGAGTTTAATAGATACAAAGATTCATGGAATTTCAAGATTATAATAATTGACTAATGACTACTATAATAGTTCTTTTAACTTTAAATATACACATTGATTAAGAGCTAAATTTAAGAGAAAATAGCTATTTCATTTATCAACCATATTAATCTTGGGTTTCCATAAGATAAGTCTGGTGTTTAATGTGGGGTTTCAGTCGGATTGTTTTACAAAAAATAAGTTTACCAATGTAATAGTTTAATTTTCACTTTAAATTTTTAAAATAGCACAAAATTTATTTTTTTTGTTCCAAACCTAACACTGTAAATTTAAAATTCTGAAAATAACACAAATAATTATGTAAAAACATTTGTTTATCCAAAATAGATTTACAATAAAATTAAACATTATGTTTTGGTTCACTATTTCCAATTAAGGATTTAGGTTTTTCCATTAGAAAAGGATTTTAGATCATTTTAATATCAAATTTGCGCTATTATTGTCAAAATTTATGATATTATTGTCATTTTCAACTAGTGATATTAAGTTTGGAATAAAAATTTTAAAATATGCTATTTTGGTCAATTGCACTTTTTTATTAATCGCAAACAACAATGTAAACAAAATATTAAAAATTAAGAAATCGGATATTTTTACTTTAAAAAAAAAACTGAGTTGATTTATATTTGTTTCATACTAAAACACAAAGGTTCAATGAATTCATTGCATCTCGTGGCAACCATCTAGTTTTTAGAGAAGCTTAAGTTTTTAATTTGAATTATTTTTTCTTCTTATGTTTGTTTTATATTTGGATTCGTTTTTTGATATCTAAAAACTTACAAAGTAAATATTTCAAACAGATTAAGATTTATTTAAATGTTAGAACTACTTTTCTGTTTTGTTTCGGATCGGTTGAACATTCTTCTGATCACATTTTAAACCATTTTTTGTTAACAGGTAACAGCAAACATCAAATGCTAAACACAAACGAAATACTTTCCGATCATTTTCGTTTGGTATATTTTTGGCAAAAATAATAATAATATAATATTAATAATAACTAGATACAATGGGCCTGTTGAATATTTTATTCAACTGCTTAATGTCTACAATGGAAAAAAAATTCAACTGCTTATAACCAAAAGTGGATTTAGAGCTGTTGAAAAAATTCAACCTGTTGAAATTGCTTTTGGATTGACACATGGTGCATTATTATTGGTTGTAATTAATTTCGTTGATAAGAAAAGAAAGATACGTCACATGTTGTCATCTAAATGGTTGGAGAGATTTGTGATTTTTTTTTCCACCTACATTATTTCAGATGAATTATGATATATTAAATAATATTTTTTTTTATTTTTTTTATATCAAAATTCACCATTTTTCATACTCTATAAATAGAGATTTCTTTCATTAGATTTGGACACCGAAAAAAAATACCATCTTCTTGACAATAATTTTCTATTTACCTCTCATAAACTCTCGTTTTTATCTTTTTCAGTCTTTTCTGAGAAAATGGATCCAAACAATAACTTTTCTAACACCCAAAATTCTTCTAATTACCCTTTTAACTACCCAAATCTCAACAATTATCCATTTCAAAATCAATCTTCCAACCAACCCCGAAATATGCCAAATTATGGTTTTTCACCAAGTTTCTTCATGCCGTCAGCTGTTCCAAACTATCATCCATACTACGGTTCGACGATGTCATATTCATCTCCGATATGGCTATCATTATGAGGTCATGTATCATATTGCATAATATGATTGTTGAAGATGAACGTGATACATATACTCAACGATGGAACGATTATGATCAATCTGAGGCAAGTGGGTCTAGTACACCGCAATCATTCTCGACCGAGGTGCTACCTGCATTTGCAAATCATGTCCGTGCTAGATCCGAGTTGCGTGATTCAAGTGTGCATCACGAATTGCAAGCAGATCTAGTCAAACACATATGGGCAAGATTCGAAATGTCTCATGATTAAAAAGATTTCCAAGTTTGTGAGTTCAGTCTATTGTACTAATTAAGTTATGTGTGTTTTATTGGTTGTATTGTGTGCTTCTTATTCTTATTGTATTGTATTGCATTTTAATTTTTTCGCAATTGTTTTTGTTTTAATAATGACTTTCACTATTCTCGTTTTTATTACTTGCGTTTTTTTAATTAAGAATATAAAAAAGCAATAAAAATATAAAATTATTTAAGTCTTATTTACGCTAATTTAATTATAAACGGTATATGTTACTAATAATAACTAATCAGAAAAACTAAAGCATAAAAGAAAATAAAATATGGTAGGGTAGGGTATTGAATCTTATTAAACAAACTATTGTAGTGTATAAAATATTATTAGGTGGAAGAAAGACAAGATGATGTGGAAGAAAGAGAAGATGGTGTGCAAGATGTTGATAGTTGAAACCATTGTACATAGTCTTAGAAAAGGTACGCAAATATTTTATATTTTAAAATCTCGTTAATAATCTTTTTGACACGTTTGCGTTTGAAACAATGGAGACCTTTTGGAACTCAACAATCATTCATAGAACAATAAGTGGTTTGTCATGATTTATGTAAAATGCATTGATTTTTTCTCTAGAAAATCTCGTGATTTATTTATTAAGCATGTGAATGATAGCATAAATTTCTTTTAGCATTCACTATCTAACCAAGAAGATTTAAGAATTCAAAGAAAAACCAAACATTGGAATATATTTCCAAACACCCTTTTATTTTTTTTAAATAAATTGAACATATTGTCAAACATGTTGTCAAACATTTATTAAATTTATTATAAACTTAAAAATTACAAATTAAACATATTTGAATCAATAACATTTAAATTAGTTTTTATTCCTAATTTTATATATTACAAAAAACTTTTAAAAATCTAGTTTTACTTTTAAAAATCATTCATAGATCAATTGGTTTGTCATGATTTATGTAATATGATTCTTACTAAAATACATTGATTATCTCTAAGAAAATCTCATAATTTATTTATTAAGCATGTGAATGCTAGCATAAATATCTTTTACCATTCACTATCTAACCAAGAAGATTTAAGAATTCAAAGATAAACCAAACATTGGCATATGATGAAAAAAGAGATATCCAGTTACAATACTTATGAAGAACCTTTTTCATCATCATGATTCATTTTCAACAGCAGCCTCTCCTTCAGTTGCATAATCATATCTATAAACAAAGGAAAATAAGCATATTTGTCAATGTATCAAAGAATGAAAACATCATAAAATTTCGTTTGTAACAACCAATGCCTAATAAATGTAAATATAAAGTAAAGTATGAAATATGAAAATACTGAATGTCAGATTTGATCTCACTTTATTTTACGAGTAAGTTGGTATATCCCTGTCGCTGCCATAGCAACATTAACACTAAACAAGTTCCAGTTTTTCTGTAAAACAAATATCAAAAAAAAAATCAGATGTATTAAACCAAGAATCCAATCACAAGATCATTACAAAAAGCATAGAATGTGAATAAACCCAATAAGAAGAAGTAAGCAAAAACTTACAGGAGTGATTACAGTGCTGCAACGACACCAGATCATTCCAGTACATGTCACAGCTGATACAAACAATTAGATAAAAATAGAAAAAAAAACTTGTAATATGCACACTCCATATATATATGCAAGAAACAACCACAAATAAGATTTAGTAATATAATTTGTGTGTATATATACCAATTTGTTGAAGGTATGAAATATTCTCTGGAGGTTTCTGGAAATCTGCAATGTTAGCAATGCTTATACCCCATTTGAAAGTTGGAGCCCAGAAATGAACTGATAACAAAACAAAACAAAAATTGTGAAACTTTGATGGAGCTGAATAATGCAATTAGAATATCAATTGGAGTATTATAACATAACAATCAGGAATTATCAGACATTAGAGCCAATTATTGTTAGCCCAAAAAAGTTCCTACAGAGCCTTAAGATTCATGAATCGTTGGAACTTAGATTCACGAGTGTTCATTTCTAAAACCTGTTCAGTACTCGAGAAATTTGGGAAATGTAGGGTTTGATTCGAAGCGAGAAATTGGAACAGAAATTGAGTTGACTCACTAGTCTTGGGTCCCGCCGGGTGGTTCCAGAGAGCTTGAAGCTTCGACGTCGCCATCGATGTTTTCTTCTTTTTTTCTCGGAGATTTTCTTTTCTGTCTTGTTCACTCCGACATACATATTAACGAAAAGATGCTACTGAAAACGACGTCGCATTGCACTAAAGCAACTAATCCTTTTGATTTTCTTTGTTTAAAGGAAGCATGTTAATGTATTATTTTGGTTTTTAAAAGGAAAACCAGTCAACATATCAAGCGTGGTGCAAGCATATCTATTCGTCGTGGTCCAACGTGTCAATGGTAAAGTGTTACATTACGAGTATGGTGCAGATAGACCGTTGATCGTGGATCCTTGTAAGTCGGTAGAATTGTCCGTTGTGAAAATCGTCAATATTTTGTTCTTATAATTTGTAATTGATAATATTTTAGACGATTAAAACAAAAAACAAAATAAAAATTGCCAAAAAATCTTCAACTTCTAAAACAGTTTTAATTTTTTCACCAAATCATTTTAGTTTCAACGTTAATTGACAGTTAAAGCTTGTTTTTTTGATCGAAACAAAAAAAAATTAGTTCTTTTTTTTTACATTTCCCAAAATAAAGTTAAGTGTACAAAGCAAAAAAATATAGCATGTTGTACGTGTTATCATGGAAAAAGAGGAAATGATTAAAGAGTGTAGTTTTATAACTAAGCACAAAATCTATACACAAGAACATGCATGTAAGAGATTGACGCACAATATGTTTTTACCCTCACTGCAAGACATATCATTGATGCACAATCGTTTGCAAAGCTTGCCTGAGAGAGTGATAGAATGTACTAAAGCGGTTAGCCTATTTCTACAAGGAAACAAGGTTCTCAAGGAGATACCGTAAACATTCTTACAAGCGTTTCCAACCCTTAGGATACTAAATGTCGGCGACACCAGTATAAAGTCTTTAATTACCCACATCCATTACAAACATCTACAAGTTGCACACTCTGATTATGAAAGATTGTCAATATCTTGAAACCATACCTTCGCTCGAATCACTTTCAGAGCTTCAAACTTATTGGCCTCAGTGGAACCGGCATAAGTGAACTACCACAATGATTTGATCTGATCAAGAGTTTGTCACATCTCGTTCTTCGTGACACAAATAAGCTAAAAAGCATTCATACTACAATCCTTGCCCAATTATCAAAGTTGGAGACCCTCCATATGACGAAGAGTGGATATCAGTGGAAAACCGAGGGACAAGCCATGATGGGCCAAGCAATTGTGGATGAGGTATCAGGTATGGTGCCTTAAACAGTTGAAAGATGTTTTTATTTGGGTCATGGATCTTGAGTTCTTTTTCACTGATTGTGTAGCCCTTATCCCTCGTGTTTTTAAGTGTTTGTGCCGGCTCTCTTGCAAAAGAGGCTCGTACACGAGGTTTTTTATTTTCCTATGTAACTCAGACAAAATCGATAAAGGTTGTTCTACAAAATAATTCTTTTAGCGGCCGAAACTTGATTTAAATATATGGATTGTTGACAAAAAAAAACCAAAGAAAAAAAAAACTAGGCAACCCACAAAATGGAACTTCAAACTAAACCAAATCGAATTTGGTTAGACCAAAATTTTGCTTCTTTAAGCTATAGTGGTACACAACAATTAATGATCAAAGGAAGAAGATAATGGATCGTTGACTCTAAATTACATCTTAGTAACAAAAATAAGTGTTTCCTTATGATGATGATTAAGATCGCACTGCATGCGTTTCAAACGATTAAGTTAGGTTTTTTTTTGTCAAAGTTTGTACGAGGAAACATGTCCCATCGTTCTCACTTAGAAAGACACTAGTTATTAATTCCTTAGTAAGTTGTATTGTATTGGGCCTACTGTTAGTGGAAACTCTTATCTAGTTTAGTTCAAGAGGAGGACGTATGAATTAGCAGAGGGGAAGATAGGAGAGGATAAGCTTATTAATTACTTGAATCCTTGCAATGTCATATACTTAGCTTTCTTACACTACAAGAATGCAAGCGATTTCCGACGGTCATATCGGTTGGGAAACCGTCGGAAAACGGCTTTCCCGACGAAATTCCGACCGATTTTGTCCGTCGGGACTATCGCGTCGGAAATAAAAAATGGTCGGAAATTGGTCGGAAATTTCCGACCAATTTCCGACCACCCACTTTCCCGACTGGATTCCGACGAATATTAATAGTCGGGGAATTCCCGACGATTTCCCGACGGGACTAAATTTCCGACCAATTCCGGACCGGATAATTTTCGACCAATTCTAGACCGGATAATTTCCGACTAATTTCGGACCAGATAATTTCAGACCAATTCCGGACCGGATAATTTCCGACCAATTTCCGACGGGTAATTAAAAAACAGTATTTTTAAAATTCTTAAAATTAATGATTTTGTTTTAAATTAAATTAAATTAATAATTC
>PKML01066275.1:396745-419001 GCA_002933935.1 Eutrema yunnanense | reverse complement strand
AACCCGTCGGAAATCCGTCGGAAATTTCCTTGGTATCGATCGATACCCCTTGGTATCGATCGATGCTTGACGGGAATTGGGCCGACTTGCCCGGTATAAGTTTTAGCCGGGGGATTAAGATTTCCTCGGCAAAAACCGTAAGCCGTCGGAAATCCGTCGGAAATTTCCGACGGGTGTAAGAAAATCCTTGAACCCGTCGGAAATCCGTCGGAAATTTCCTTGGTATCGATCGATGCTTGACGGGAATTGGGCCGACTTGCCCGGTATAACCGCAAATCCGTCGGAAACACCGTCGGAAATCCGTCGGAAAAAATCCTGACGGCTTATTCCGTCAGAAATTTCCGACGGATTTCCGATAGACAAAATTTCTGACGGATTTCCGACGGATATTCTGTTTGTCGGAAATCCGTCGGAAATCTGTCGGATTTCCGTCGGAAATGCCGTCGGAAATCGCTCTGTTTTCTTGTAGTGGGTTAATGTCGGTGGGGGAAAAGAAAGAACAGATGATGAGACAGAGAGAGCATGAACCAAATCTGTTAAACTGAAAGGAAACCGAACAAGCTGGAGTATATACCTGATATTAATCGAAAACCAAAAAGATGAAATCGCTATCTTTCTTTGAACGATTCTTGAAAGAGAGAGGAATTTTGCCCGTCGGAAATGCCGTCGAAAATCGCTCTGTTTTCTTGTAGTGGGTTAATGTCGGTGGGGGAAAAGGAAGAACAGATGATGAGACAGAGAGAGCATGAACCAAATCTGTTAAACTGAAAGGAAACCGAACAAGCTGGAGTATATACCTGATATTAATCGAAAACCAAAAAGATGAAATCGCTATCTTTCTTTGAACGATTCTTGAAAGAGAGAGGAAGAGACTACAAAACTGATGTGTAACAAATTTAAACGGATATGTATTAGTTAAAATGTTTTAATTGGTTCAATATTTTTATGAAGTGTGAAAACATGAAAAAGTTGATGTGTCATTTCCTTGAAATGTACACAAAGTTTTATAGTATTGATAATTCGGAGATGAAGCGTCTAAATACCTCGATGGACAAACTCAATAAGATTTTGAAGGGGCTACCATTCAAATTTCATTTTTAAAAAGGGTTCATATATATAATTTTTAATTTAAATTGTGTGTGGGGATTCTGGGGAAGAGATAATCTGCAATTTATGTGAGACGTTGGATCTGTCGACCCATGATAAATAATGGAGGAGGCATATAGAAATCATGATAAATGAATGTGAAATGTGAGGGAATTGAAGATTTGAAATTGAATTTGCATACTCTTCTTTGGTTACCCACAACTTTTCTTTAATGAGGCCACACCATACCTTTTTATAAAATAAAATAAATTATATTATATATATATGGTGTTTGTAACATCGTGACACCAGCACAAATGTTTTAAATGAACACATGCAGAGATAACTCGTTTCGTATATTAAAAAAAATCAATTTGAAGTTGACATGTTGTTGAATTTGTAAAACAAACTCAATATATTTTTTAAAATGTTATTATATATGATATACCAACAACTTTACAAAAAGGTTGAGATTACTTTATATGTTTCACTTTTGTTAGACTAACCTATATACATAATTCTAATATTACATTTCCGTTAAAGAGATATGTCACCTAGTCCATTCAAAATCTTATTTAGTTTGTTGCTCATCGAGTTCTTTGGATGATCTTATATATAATCATCATCCTGGAATGTGCATTATATGATAAGGTTGATAATTAGGGATGGACATATGGTTATTCGGTTCAGTTCGGTTCGGTTATTTTGGTTTTCGGTTACGTTCGGTTATGTCTTTTCCTATCCATTCGGTTAGTAACAGTTTTTGGTTCGGTTTCGGTTCGGTTACCATTCCGTTCGGTTCGGTATGGTTATCAAAATTAATAACCGCTTGGTAACCAAAATCTGTCGGTTATTTTCGGTTAACCGAATGGTTTTGGTTATTTTTGGTTATTTTCGGTTAAATTTCAAATATTTTCGGTTAGTTTTGGTTATTTCGGTTACATTTCGAAATGTTTCGGTTATTTCGATTAATTTTCGGTTATTTCGGTTCGGTTATTTCGGTTAATTAGGGGAAATATACCTAATTTTTTTTTTAATATCCATGGATATCCATTGGTTATCGGTTAATAACCATTCGGTTATTATAACCAATTGATATCAAATAAAATAACCATTCGGTTATTGTGAAATAACCATAACCAAACCGAACTATTAAATTCGGTTCGGTTCGATTCGGGTATTATGCCCATCACTATTGATAATAATGAGTCTCATCTCTACTTGATGGCAAACAGTCAAAGCCATATAGTCTTGTTGTAGCAGGCGTACTAGTTGGTATGTGGATGGTGGATTATACTATGACAAATCATTTTCAAAATAGACACACAAGTGCTAATAACAACATTAATCGAAATATCATGTTTGGGACCATTTTTTGACATAATTATATGTTATTTATTTTAAGTTTTATTAGTAAGTTAACATTTATTATTTTTTAACGAGTAAATAACAAAAATATCTATTATTCTGTCTATTCATATACCGTCTACATATGTACACGGCGTACTGTATATGAACTAAATTATCATAAATAGTGAAATAAGTGTTATTTTCTTAAATAAATTCAAAAATACTAAATTATTTTAGAAACTTCAAATAAGTGATTTTACATGCAAAAACCCTCCATTTTTAGGGTATACAAATCTGTATTGACGACTGTAAGAGCCAAATTAATCACAATAAAGTGATTCTGAAAAAGAAACATCAATTATATATATATAATGGTGGTACACTTATCTAAATAAATCTTTGTTGAAATTTCGGTATTTTTTTTTTTTGATAAAATTTACACCCATTCATAAAAACAATTAACTTGGACCATCGAACCTAATTCCAAGAAGTTATTATGATATCCAAAAAAAAGTTTTCGCTATTTTTTTTTTTTTAAGGGTTATCGCTATTTTTTTTTCAAAGTGGCTAGTTTATCATAATCCCATAAATGAATCTAAATGATTTTTAGTACTTAATAGTGAGGCTCCAATATGATGGTGAGATTGTTGAAAACATTTAGGCGTTATCAGATATAGCTTCTTTTGAGTTTTTAATTTAAGAAGAAAAATTAAGAATATAGCCATATAAAAATAGTATTTAGGTAGGGATGTCAAATCGGACTGGCCCGGCCCGAAACCCATAAAACCTGCATATAGTTGAGCCCGGTTTGGACAGGGTTTTAGGGTTTTCGGACATTTTCGGGCTTTTCTTTATAAACACAAAAATTCACAATTCTCAAATAAAAAATAATTAAAACAAAATATTTATCAAAATAAATCTAAATTGAAATGTATTATATCATATCCAATTAAATTTAAAAGCAAAAGTTTGACAAAAAAACAAATAAAATTTAAATAAATTGTATTACCAAATAAAACATAAAATCAAAACACTTCAAATCTAGGTAGTACAGTTTAGATTATAATCTCTTTCATTATCTTCTAAATATTCATCACCATCAAAAGCTATAATTAAAAAGAAAAAGTAAAATAATATTAAACTTTGAGAGGTATAAATCATTTAAAAATGTCATTGAAAATCTATAGATAAAGATTTTAAAAATATGAAGTAAATATTGATGAATGATAATGGTACCTGGATCACGAAATGTAAACCTATAAAACCAAGTGCATGTACAAATCAATGCTTCAACGTTTCTTGGTAAAAGACGATTTCCAAGACATACGTACAAATACTAAACGTAGACTCTGATGCCATTGTAGTTATTAGAATGTTTAGAACATCACATGTCATACGAGCTAACTCACCATAACGTTGTGAATGACTCTTCCACCATTCTAAAACATCCATGTCTTCATAAAAAGTTAGTTACAACATATCGTTTTCTAAGTATAGAGTCAATTTAGACTTTGATTCTTCTATAATGGTACGTTTGTTCATACGCTTTGAAATCATATGATAAGTGAACCCAAATTTAATAAAACATACATAATCAAATAGTTCCGGGCTTTTCGGGCTAGCCCGAGCCCGAAAACACACTAGCCCGAAAGGTCCGATTTTTTTTGGGTTTTTATTTCTAGGCATGAGCCCGCTGTTTTTCAGGACCGGGCCGGGCCGGGTCGGCCCTCAGGCTTTGGCCCTAATTGACACCCCTATATTTAGGTAACTAACAAAGAGAAAAAAATAAACAAAAATGCTCATGTAATATATTATTTAAGTTTGTGAAGAAAAAGGGTAATTTGGGTGAATATGGTCAGTTGACCATATATTTAACAATCTGACAATTGATAAACCGAATTTAGGTTTTACTTTGGATCCAGATTTTTTTTTTCCATTTTTGCCCCTACACAAGGTGACGACATCACAAACCCAATTTGCCAAAAACCTTTAAATCCCAGACAAGTCATTTAATGCAGCTGACCATAAATGCTCTGTCACAGCATTAAATTGCTGTCACATCAATAAATGTACAGTCGTTCCTAAACGAGTTAGCACAGTTGTCGGCGATATTGTACATTAATCCAGTTATTGTGTTAACTCAATTATCACATCGCGATAAGTTTATGTTTATCATGATAACCTATTTATCAAATCATACAAAATATAAAAATTAAAATATACCCAAAATTATATCTGAAAACCCGATAACCAAAAAAAACTAAACAAAATATACCCGTAATACCAAAAAAGTATCCCAAAACCTGATATATATTTAATAATTTTGGGAATATAATTATATTTTGGATAATTCGGGTACCCAAAATATTTTTGGTTCGGTTCCGGTATTACCCGATACCCATGGTTATCGATGAGTAGGATCCAATAGGTATTTTGACAATTTTAGATCGGTTCCAGAGTATTTTAGTTTAGTTCCGGTTCGGATATTTTGGTTCCGGTTTTTATGCCCATGCCTAGCATTAATGGTTAACCAAGTTAGCATTGTTAGAAAGTTAACAAAGTTAGCAAGTTAACAAAGTTAGCATAGTATAATTGACATATATAGTTAGACATGTAATGTGTTAACCTGGTTATTGGGCTAGCTCTAACATTTCATATAAATATATAATTCACTAGGTCTCAGACCTTTGATTTTTTGATGTGTTCATTGTCATGACGGTCTTGTGTTAACAATGAAAAATTGCAGTTACAAATGTTAACGAGATAACAATTTAACATCCATTACAAAGATAACACAATTAGCATGTGTGGCTGTTAACAAAATAACATATTTTTAGCCAAATTACAACAAAATTACAAAAAAGAATACAAATATCAGTAGTCGTTAACCAAGTTAGCATAGTTTAGTTAACACATTATGTTAACATAAATGCTGTGAAAATTGAGTTAACATAACAACTGTTAACTTTAAACAAGATCATGATTTAACCCATCCAATCAATACATTCGTTTGACTGTCTTCTTCAGTTCTAACCTCTTCCATCATTTGTTGGCGTTTTTTGGCCGGCATGGACTCTCCCTGATCATGTGTATGCAAGGTTGAATCTTCATCATCATCACTCAATGAGGTCTTCCTCTTAAGGGTTTAATTCTACTTAGGGATGTATGATCGTTTCAACCTCAACCTGCGAAATGGATATGTTAGAAACCCCAAGTATTCAATAAGACAATGACTGCTAACTTGGTTGGTGCGTTGTTAACTCAATATCAATTTGAGTTGTAAACAAAGTTATCTAAATGATACAAAGCTAAAGCAATTATCACATTCCATGTTAACAATATTACCCGTGAATCTATCAAAACTTATCGGCTAACTCTAGAATAACTAACAACAATAGTTGAACTACACAAAATTACAGCAAAATTAGAACAACAGACCGTTGAAGTCATGAATCGGTGAAAGAAATCTTATAATCGATTCAACAACCAAAACCCCATAAAGGCATGAATCGGTGAAAAAATAATATATCAAAACTCCATTATAGTTGTTTTGAACGCGAATTGATGAAAATCTTCTTCTTACCAATTCAGATTGGCAGCTCCAGTTAGGTGTTTCAGCCGCTCATGTTCTTCAAATTTCAGATGAAGGCGGACGAGATATTTTCGGTTCTTTCTAGTGTTTTCAAAAATTTAAAAGAAAAAGGAAGAGTGGATGTGAAAGATTGAATATTTGTGGGTTTTCAACTCTTGTTTTTTTGGAGTTATGAGTTTTAAAAAATTCAGTGAAGGATAATACTTTTCTCATGAGAAGGAGTATGGTCGAAAAGGACGGAAAAAATGAAAAGCAGAAGAGAGAACCATAGAGAGATGGAAAATGAGAGGGAGAAAAGAGAAGAAGAGAGAACCAGAGAGATATGGAGAATGAGAGGGAGGAAAGAGGAGAAGAGAGAACTATCGGAATAAACCTCAAACTTTGCCCACTTGCCAATTAAAAAATAAATTCAAAATCAAATTAATACAAAATAAAATCTAAGGAAGATTTGTCTTTCTGACATGGGTAACATTGGGTCCACAACATGTGACATAATCAGAAACTAAAACCGTATGTAAGAGTAGAGATGCTTAGGGATAACATCGACTTTTTCTTATGAACAATACGATTTGTACAGTTCCAAAAAGTGACGCTTAATTTAGATGTTAAGAAATGGTAGTGGATGCAAATTCCCAAGAAAAGGGTGATTTAAGGGAATATGAACGGTTGACCAATTATTTAGTTATCTAACAATTGATAATGCGAAATTGGTTCTCTCTCCTGACACATATTTTTTCTCCCCGTTTTGCCCCTATGTACAATGACGTCACTTAACTTGCTCTCCCACTAAATTACGTTAATTTACCGACAATAACATTTAATGTAAAAACAATGCTACAGACTTTGCTTAGATAATGGTGTGGCCCACCACATGTTGGATTTGGTGAATCACAATTTTGTGTGGTGGATAATAAGAAAACCAACATCGTAAAAGTAAATAACATATTTTAACAAAGTAACACACATTTTGTTAGTGCAGTAAATGCGGAGTGTTAACAATATAACATATTTTAACAAAGATGATACAAACTAAAATAAAGTTAGCAAAGATAACAAAGTTAGCATAGATTTGCTAACGCATTCGATTTAATGTTAGCATATATTTAGCAAAGTTAGCAAAGTTAACAAAGTTAACATAGTATAGTTAACATATATAGTTAGGCAGGTAATGCGTTAATCTGGTATTTGGTTAGTACTAATATTTCCTATAAATATATAATTCACTAGGTCTCACACTTTTGATTTTTTGATGTGTTCATTATCATGACAGTTTTGTGTTAACAATAAAAGTTAGCAGTTACAAATGTTAACGAGATAACAATTTAACAACTATTGGAAAGATAACACAATTAGCAAGTGTGGCTGTTACCAAAATAACATATTTTTAGACATTTTACTAATTTTTTTTTTAAAATAAGAATACAATTAGCATTAGCCGTCAACCAAGTTAGCATAGTTTGGTTAACACATTATGTTAACATAAATAATCCAGAATCTGAGTTAATACCCAGATTAATCCCCGATTTATTTGCTAGGCGCTAGGCCCGACCCGATTGCCCGACCCGACCGCCCGATTAGCACCTAGCGCAATTGTGAACATTGATACAAACTATGAAAATTCAAATTAAATTCGTGAAATAATGTTTTTAAATTATGTATATATAAGTATAATAAAAATGATTAATGTTTCTCTTACGCAATTGACACAATAAGAATTATAACAACATATTATATTGAAGTCAAGTTAACAATTTGAGTTAACGTATAACATTTTTAACAAGTCAAGTTAACAATTGAATTTAACATATAACATCGTTAACAAGTAAAGTTAGCATGTAAACATCGTTAACAAGTCAAGTTAACAATTCAATTTAACATATAACATCGTTAACAAGCAAAGTTAACATGTTAGCATCGTTAATAGGATCATATAACACCGTTAACATAACACAAAAAAATTAGTAAATTTTTTTATGGTTGCGCTTGGCTTTGTCGCCTTAGCTTCTTGTGTCGGTTTCACATCATTCGACGGCGTCACCGCCGTTCCGGTGAGCTCCAACGACCAATCAGCAATACCCTTTAAGAAAAAACTGTTAAACAGTTTCGTCGGATACACAAGCTGACGAAGCTTAACCTACCCGTACGCACCTTCGAAGATCCCTAACTCACCAGTGACGGCGAGGAACGTGTCCTCGTAAGTCAAGTACGGTTCTTGTAAGATCAAGTGACCATACATGCCGAAGTAGAAGATGTAATTGGCTTCGAATATGAGAGAAAACAATATTTTGAAAAACTGGTTTTCTTCTCACCGTAAGCAAAACAAACCCTAAATGGAGAACTACCTTAACGACCAACAACGAGTATCTAGATCTAAAATCACAAAAAATCAGATCAAAATAGAGAACCAACCATCTCGAGATGTAAATTACCACATAGATGTAAAATAGAGAACCAACCATGAAGCAAGAACCACCGGCGTCGCCCTTTAGCCTTCAATAAATCACCACCTAGAGATGTAAATCTCTCCAACCATCACACTCCTTTAACAATAAAAGATGAAACATTTTCAAGTCAAGACGAATACCTAAAGGAAACCTTTGTTCTGAGCATCGACGTAGGAGAATGAGAAGGATTGTAATTGAAAAGGACTGAAAAAGATGAAGAAAAGATGAAGAGAAGAAGAGAGAAGAAACCAACGTTGAGTTGGCCAAGTGGTTAAGGAGGAGTGGGTATGTGCCTCTCCTACCGGCCCTGGGATCGATTCCCGTTGGGAGGGGTCTCCTCCGAAGGAGTGACTTTAACATAGTTTGGGCCCCGCTCCGGGGATGTACGGGCCTACGTGCCCAGAACCTCAGCAATTCAAAAAAAAAAAAAAGAAGGAGAGAGAAGAAGAGAGAGAGAGAAAAAAGAGAGAGGGTGAGATGGAGAGCGAGAGAAGGGGAAAGATGATAGATTCATGGACACGCCTAAAGACTTGACGTGCACACCCAAACGACCAACGACGAGGTCAAGGATCCGCAAGCTCATCAAGGACACGCGCGGATCACTTTTGGACGATTGGAGCAAGGAAGAAGAGCCACCACCGAACACCATTCTCGATATGGTCCGTGCCCATCTTGGTGATTGAGGTTCAGCCCAATGATATAGGTTTAAGTACTCTTTTTCCTTGACTTGGGTTTGTCCCATTGGGTTAACCAAGTTAAGGTTTTAATGAGGCTTGGGCTTATATCAACTTTTTGGCCCAATCTCCACCATGATGTTATGCACACCATCATCACCATCGTCTTTCACTTACGTTTCCGGTCCAACCGCAAGATTATTTTCCGAGGGATTATTTCCGAGAGATTATTTCCGAGGGATTTTCCGAGGGATTATTTCTGAGGGATTTTTCCGCGAAACTTCCCCGGGGGAATTCTTCATTTCCGCGGAAGACTAGTCAAAGAAGGCCAAGGGTTATTCAACCTTGTTTTTAATTCTTAGTCAAACTCTTTAATTTTGGTCTTTGGTCTTAGTCTTTGTTTTCATTTTCGAGGTATTGTTTTCCTCATAATCTCTTTCATTTTCGAGAATGGTCTCTTTGACTACTTCTCTTATTTTTTCTATAAAAGCTATGTAATCTCATTGAGAATAATCATCCAACTTTTTATCAAATCTTTTAGAGAAGTTTCTCTCCTTTGTTCCTTTGGAACTTTCGAATGCTTTGGTGGTTAGCCAACGATTTCACTTGATCTTTAGGTGGTTAGCCTCTTGATCGTTTGGTTTATCAAGTGTTCTTCATCATGCTTGACGCAGCCTTTCATTCCATTGTCTCGTAGTTTTCGTTTTAATTCGTATTTGGGGCACAAGGATTTTCGAGATTAACATCTCACGCCTTGTCATCCTTTTACCGCGATTACTATCAGCCTTTGAAGTCACCCCCTCGTTCCAAATCTTCACCGCAAGTCTGGGCCTAAGGATTTTCGAGTTCATCACTCACGCCTTAGCATCTTTCTTCGTGAAGTCCTTTGGAGTCAAGGATCTATCCAACGTTCTACCGATCTCGAGTGTGCCGTTTTTGGGAGGATCGAATCAAGATCGTATCAAAAGAGAAAGAGAAAGTGGTCCACTCGTACACTATACAATACAATATATTATAGATATGTAGGTTTTAATTTATTAATCACATGTAAGAGTTGAACTGGAAATTGACGATGCACAGTATAGATCGAATAGTGGTCAACAACAAGAACCAATTTCCATAATATAAATTGTTATACATTACAATTGCCCAAAAAATAACTACATACTATATACTATTTAGGTTATTTTACATCAGAAGGCACTTTGCCCATATTTTGTTGCAAATAAGCCACTTATGACTCTTAAGACACTTTTTACCCTGTTCATGGGTATGAAAACCCAATTTTGTCCTCATGTTAATTTTTCTTTAGTTACTTTGCTTCTTCTTCATCTCTCTTTTTCTCTTACGCCTCTCTCTCTCTTTTTTTTACTCTCTCCTCTCTTCCATCTCGAATTTCTGCCACAACGGTGAAGGTCGTCCCTCCCCTTCCGTGTCTGGCTCGTCATCACGTTCTAGTTCTAGATCTCGCTCGGGTTCGAGCCCGTCGAGGCCTCTTCATCTTCATCTCCTTCACGGAGCATCATTTCAGGGGGTTGCAGTCCTCCACCTCGGGGGAAAGGTTGGAGTTTCATTCCTCTTGGTTGGATTCAGTAATTTGGCTCGATTGGATTCGGTAATTTGGCTCCGTTAGGTAGTGGGATGATTCCGAATATGGCTTTCATTCCTCTTGGTTCGTCGTGTGAAACTGATTTCTTTAGCTAAAATTAACAATTGTAAGAATTGAGATTGTTCCATTTAACATTCAAAGTTTTTTGTTCATTGTTATTTGATCTACTCAGTCATAATTGTGCTGGGGTTTACAAGAACGGGTTAGAATCAGGTTAATGTTGATTGTAGCCTGAAAATGGATGGGCTTGATAAATTTTGCAGGTGATTTTTTGTTGAATTTTGCAGGTGACATTGTCCACGAGCATGTCCAATGAGGCGTTGTCCATGAGCCGTTATCCACAAGAATTATATGAGAACGATTGTCCATGAGCCGTTGTCCAGAAGAACTATATGAGAACGATTGTCCATGAGTCGTTGTCCATGTCCTACATATGAGCCATTGTCCATGTCCTATACATGAGTCGTTGTCCACGAGAATGGTTCTGAGTTGTTCCGTCGAGGCCTCTTCATCTTCATCTCCTTCACGGAGCATCATTTCAGGGGGTCGCAGTCCTCCACCTCGGGGGAAAGGTTAGAGTTTCATTCCTCTTGGTTGGATTCGGTAATTTGGCTCGATTGGATTCGGTAATTTGGCTCCGTTAGGTAGTGGGATGATTCCATATCTGGCTTTCATTCTTTTTGGTTCATCGTGTGAAACTGATTTCTTTAGCTAAAATTAACAATTGTAAGAATTGAGACTGTTCCATTTAACATTCAGAGTTTTTTGTTCATTGTTCTTTGATCTACTCGGTCATAATTGTGCTGGGGTTTACAAGCACGGATTAGAGTCAGGTTAATGTTGATTGTAGCCTGAAAATGGATGTGCTTGATAAATTTTGCAGGTGACATTGACTACGAGCATGTCCAATGAGGCGTTGTCCATGAGCCGTTGTCCACGAGAATTATATGATGAGAACGATTGTCCATGAGCCGTTGTCCATAAGAACTATATGAGAACGATTGTCCATGAGTCATTGTCCATGTCCTACATATGAGCCATCCATGTCCTACATATGAGCCATTGTCCATGTCCTATATATGAGTCGTTGTCCACGAGAATGGTGCTGAGTTGTTTTGACATATAACTTCTTTTTGATGGATAATGCAGCTTCGAAAGCTTAATTAATCTGATTTCTCTGTTCGTAATTCCAATTGTTTTTTTAATTGTGTTATGAATCGATTATATGATAAAGACTTGCTTTGCTATGTTTCACCAAAAGCGTTACTTACAAATGTTGAATGGGAAAGAACGTAAAATAACACAGATCACATGTTTTCAACAAAAGCGTGGATACGAGATAGTGGATACGAGAGCGTGGATACGAGAGCGTGGATACGAGAGCGTGGATATGAGAACGTGGATACAAGAGCGTGGATAAAAGAGCGTGTATATGTATCTACAATCTGGTCCGGATATATATCTCATATCCACAATCTCTTGTATCCATGATCTCATATCCACAAGCTCTTTTCCGATCGTTGATGCTTGTTAAAAAATCTAAATATGAAAGCCAATAATCGTCATTATATCAAACATTTTTTTACGAAACCCATAAAAAAGCACGTAGTATACATTGTCATGTATCAAAAAAGGAGTCATCATATAGATGAATCCAATAAAACCCATTGTCATGACTTAACCAGATGAAAATTCCATAGAGAGCAAAACGAATATGTTTTAAAAAAATTCGAGAATCCTGGTTTACACTCGGTACAAGCCAGTTCACGCCAGCTCGTCCACGCTAGCAGCTCGTCCACGTAGGCTCGTCCACGCTGCTCGTCCACATAAGAAACCAACTTCAAGTGTCGCTGCTGATATAACAAGACATCAAAAGTACGATTTGTTGCTCAACTGTCAACTAAAATATTACAATAGCGAATTACAATGATCTCATAGACCCTAGAAGGCTTATATTCACTAACCATTGCAAAGATGTTAAAGTTTACACCAATCAATAATAAAATCAGGACTTGTCTCACGAATCTTATCATGATCACGTTTGTGACCATGTTGATCGTCGTCCAAACAAACATGTCCACTCTAATTTGTCCACATAAACGTGGCCATTCAAACCAAACTTGGCCATTCAAAACAGGATATGCAGGAAAGTAAAACAACAGAACAAGGAGTCATAACTCATAACACACCTACTGGGTAGAACAAAAGTGTTGAGAATGTAGAGGGAAAAATGTATTAAGGAGGAAGACGAACAGGGCAACACACTATATTCTAGCCAAAAGCTTTACTATAGTTATAAGGTTAATTATGATTTTTTTTATTGTCATACCACCTAATTTTCCACACAAAAAACAAAAAATCAGAGGTTAGAGGAAAAAAGCTTTTCCAATTTTTTCTTTTTCTTTTAATGAAAAAGGCCATGCACTACTGTCCATCGCTGAAAAATTGTTTACATTAGCGTATTTTAAAAAAAAAAATTAACTGCAATATAAATACTATCTGAAACCTTACAAATTCTTTTTTAAAACATAAAAAGTTTCTGACAACTTAGAATTGTATTTTTATGACATACAAACCCAAAAACGAGTGAATAATGACATACTGTTATAAAGAGTGAATACAATATATAAAAGGGGTAACATGGAATAATCTTTATCTTTGGTAGGCATGATCACGGTTACGGTTATTACGGTTACGGTTTCATAACCACCAGTTACGGTTACAAATTTATGTTAACCTTAACCATTTAATATACGGTTAAAACGATTATGGTTAATGCGGTTCCAGTTATTACGGTTACAGTTAGATATGATTATGGTTATTTGATGACTATGATACGGTTAACATCAATGATATATCCATAAATTTATTTAATTTCCGTCAAAAAGTTTTAGACAATGATATATCGACCAAAATTTTGACGACGATATCAACTAATATAAAGCTAAAAATTATAGTATGAAATTATGATTATATATGATTCAAACTTTTATGTGGTGAATTAGCTCGTTGACTATTAATTAATGAATTAGTTATTATTTGATTATACATCATGTTTCTATGTTATATTATTTATACCTATACATAATAAATTATTAATATTTTATTTTATTTTAAAAACGGTTACAGTTAAAATTTAAAGTTTTAACTTTGCGGTTAACCGACGATTTTGATACGATTACGGGTAATTAACGGTTACGGTTAATAGAATTATTAACCATAACTAATATATTTTTACGGTTAATGTTTATGGTTTTTAACCGTTTTATACGGTTATGATTAGGTTACGGTTTAAAAACGGTCCGATTACGGTCCGAAATACAATTACGGTTTGATTTTGGTCATGCCTAATCTAAGCATGACCACGGTTACGGTTAATGCGGTTAAGGTTAGATTTTTTTTTAACCTTAACCTTAACCGTTTAATATACGGTTAAAACGGTTATGGTTAAATACGAGTCCGGTTAATACGGTTACGGTTAGATACGGTTACGGTTACCTGATGACAATAAATGGTTAATGTCATGATTTATAATTAAATAATTATAAATTTGATAAACTAGAATAATAAAAAATAAAAATTTATTAATATTCTTTTTCTAATTTTTTGTTGGTTTGTTTATATTTTTCTTTTGTTTTTCTATGTATTTTTTTTTTGTTTTGCTTAAATCTCTTATGGTTATTGATGATTTTTTGTTAAGAACGTGAGAGAAAAATGTTATCGAGAAGAAGATAATAAACTCTTTTATAGATATAAAACAACAAATAATTGAGCATTTATTGCTTCTTATTTCATGTGCAATATTCAGAAAATCAAACATTGTGAAACAGAGGGAGTATATTTCTTCATAAAAATGTTTTGTTAAAATATTTTTTATATTTGTTAGAAAAATATTAATTAGTCTAGCACATTTAAGTTTTAATTAATATTTCTATTTATTAGATTTGCATTTGCTATTGATAAATTGATTATATATAATTTTCTTTGAATTTTTAATTTTACAGAACTAATTATAATTATTAGTATATATAATTTTATTTTTAAAACAGTTACGGTTAAAATTTTACGGTTTAATCTTGCAGTTAACCAACAGTTTTGATACGGTTACGGTTAATAATTTTTTTAACCATAACTAATATATTTTTACGGTTAACAGTTACGATTTTTAACCGTTTGACACGGTTACAATCTGATTATGATTTGAAAACGGTACGATTACGATCCGAAATACGGTTACGGTTCATTTTGGTTATGGTAGCCTAATCCTTGGGGTGGGGGGGGGGGGCGGCATATAATTAAAACAATCAAAAACCTTTTGGAAACCTCTTTAAAACGAAAATGTGGGGCTTGTGTTGCACATGAACCAATCAAAAACCTTTTGGAAACCTCTTTAAAAAAATAATTCGTCATCAAGTATTTAAGATTCAGGGGTAAAAAGGTCATTGCAAGTCCATCGTCCTCCTTTCTTCTCTTTCCATCTTCACTGCCACTCAACACTTACACTGCACATTCTCTCTCTTCCAAATCACACCCAGAAGAGAGAGAGAGACAAAAGCTCTCTTCAATTTCTCTCCTCTCTAGAAATGGCGGGTCGGTTACAATCCCATCAGCTTCCAAGCGGACTCTACGTTTCGGGTAAACTCGAGCAGCCCAAGGAACAACGACCACCGACAATGGCGGCTCGTGCTATGCCTTACACCGGAGGCGATATCAAGAAATCCGGCGAGCTCGGTAGGATGTTCGACATCTCCGTCGCTGATCCCACCACGTTCCAAGGACCTCCGTCGATTTTCGTCGGCGGACCAGCCAGACCGCCGCTGCCACGTGTCTCATCCGCCTCGTCTTCGAATCCCAACAGTGGATCCGTTCGATCCGGACCCCAATCGGGTTCAATTAGAAAATCCTCAGGTCCTCTCTCTCAGCTTCAACCAACCGGTTTAATCACCTCCGGTCCGCTCAATTCGCCTGGTCCAATTGGGACCGGGTCAAGGAGGTCAGGTCCGATTGATCATCATCATCTTCACCACCAAACGAGTAATTTAAGGTCGAGCAAACCCAAATACGGATCCGCGGTGACGATTCTGAACACGGATCCGGTTCGGGTCGGGTTTAAAGTACCTAAAGCTCTGATTTGGGCAGTGATTGTAGTTGCAGCGATTGCGTTACTAATTGGGGCGTTTTTATCTGTTGCGGTGAAGAAGCCACTGGTTATGGTGGCGATTGCGGCGGCGATTTTCCCGGCCGCCGTGGTTTTTGTGTGGAATTGTATTTGGAGAAGAAGAGGATTGTTGGGTTTCATCAAGAATTATCCAAATGCTGTGCTTAGAGGCGCCATTGATGGACAGTTCATCAAGGTTACAGGAGTAAGTTTTTTTGTTTTCTTCAGATTGCAACTTTTTTTAGTCTCTCTAATTATAGTAAAAGACTTAATTTTTGTGCTAACTTCGTTTCGTCTTAGGTTAGCTAATCGGTTATCTGATGAGTAAAGCAAACTACTTACTTAGCTAATGAGTTGGAATGTCATATTCATTGCCTTTTTTGTGATCACTGATACTAATTTAGCTAAAGAATTGGATAGGACAAATTCTAATCGAAAATAATTAGTATTCTTGATATGGTAATTACTTTCAAATGTGTATAATATGGTTAAAATCTGGTCTTTGAGTGATCAATGATGTGTTGTTGTGTGCTTCATAGGCGTTTTAACGTTTCTGTTTGCAGGTCGTAACTTGTGGAAGTATCCCACTTGAGTCGTCATACCAAAAGATACCGAGATGTGTTTACGTATCCACGGAATTGTATGAGTACAAAGGTTTTTGTGGAAAATCCGAAAACCCGAAACAGAGATGCTTTTCATGGGGATCTAGACATGCCGAAGTAGGTTTAGATTCGTTTTCCTCTCTATTCTCTCATTCAACTGTTTCATCTGATAATTTGCCGATCGTTGTTTATGTGGCAGAGATATGTGACGGATTTTTACATCTCGGATTTCCAATCCGGATTACGAGCACTTGTTAAAGCAGGATATGGATCAAAAATTTCTCCGTTTGTCAAACCGGCAACAGTAGCTAATGTAACCTCGCAGACTAAGGATTTATCTCCAAGCTTCTTACAATGGTTGGCGGATCGAAACCTTTCCAACGATAGTCGTGCCATGCGTCTCAAAGAAGGGTATGGTATTATTATTTACACATGCATCTTTGATTTCCTTTCTGCTACACATCTTCATACTTCTAAATAAACCCTTTTTACTATTAGAGGTCACTCTTAAAAGCCTTGGAAGTGTGATTTTCACCTAATCTAAAACTTGAAACTTTACCCAAAATATGACCTTTTAAAACCCCAAGTTTGAACTTTGAATGAAATAATCCAACCGTTGGCTTTGACCCCTCACGAGTTAAGTGCATAAAAGTAAGTGAGAACCAACAAAGTCACTGTTTTTATTTCAAAGGAAGGATCTTTTGGTGCTTTTAACCCTTCTCAGAACATTTTTTTTGTCAAAGTAGATAGCTTTAGTTCAAAGGAAGAATCTTCCTGGTGCTTTAACTCTTATCATAACAGAAATATGATCAAAGTAAATAGCTTTATTACAAAAGAAGGATCTTTCTATCGCTTCAAAGAACCAAATATTATCAAAGTAAATAGCTTTCTCTCTCTCACTCATCTTACATGCACATTTTGATGATATTGTTACTGAATTTGTGATCAGATATATAAAAGAAGGGAGCACCGTAAGCGTGATGGGAATGGTGAGGCGGCATGACAACGTTCTGATGATCATTCCTCCAGCAGAACCTGCAGCTACTGGCTGCAAATGGTGGCGTTGCCTCCTCCCAACTTATGTGGAAGGCCTTATCATTACCTGTGACGAGAATCAGAATGCTGATGTCATTCCTGTTTGAAAACACAATACATAACATTACGCCTACATGTATGTTTTGCTTCACTATAATTCCTATATAGTCAAGAGTTAGGCCCTAAGACCGAGGAGATGGGAAAGGAAACCATTTACGGTCATCATATTAGTTTTTTGCCTCTTATGATGGGGTTATGTTGTGTACATTAAAAGCTTCAAATGTAAATTTGTTGTATTTTTCTATTCAAATAGTTTTGCTATATTCAAGTGGCAACTAGGATACTTTGGGGGGTAAATTCGATACTCCCTCTGTTTCTTTTTAATTGTCGTTTTAGGATTTTAATTTTGTTTCATTTTAAGTGTCGTTTTACATTTTCAATGCAGATTTTTAATAAATTTTCCACTTTTATCCTTATTTTCCAGCTCATTAACGAGTGTGAACACATTATATAGTGCATTAATAAGGGGCAAAACAAAGAATTGTATTGTTTTATTAATATGTGTGAAAAAACCTTAAACGACACTTAAAAAGAAACGGAGGGAGTATGTTGAAACATCGGTATGGTGTTTTTCGAGGACTATCAGTCGCTCAAATCAGTGTCCTCAAATCAGTATTTAGGACACGAGACTTGGTTGAAAACAAAACATTACATTCGCATTTATTAAGAATGAAATTGTTAACAACTAGCATCTTTTATGCTATTTTCATAAAATAATAAGAACATTCTTGTATATAAAAATGTAACATTTTATGATTTGACTTTTTCACGAATTTTCCAAGATAGCACTTTGCATGCTATGAAGAGTCATTTGCATGAATTGTGACTTTCTAAAAGTTTTGTAAATTTTTTAGCATTTTCTCAACTTAATTTGCAAACTAACACTTATTTTACTATTTATTTGTTGACTTTCCAGTTTTACCCCCTACAGTACTGGACAAATAAGGCTGTGTACGGAACACAAACCAGTAGGAAGGAGAGTAGAATCGTCATTTAATCCACAAAAAGACAGAAAAAAAAGAAAAAAAGAAAGTGACAAAAACGTGAGGAAGTTGTAAATAAGTGACTTGTGGTGCAATTAAGTCTGCTATGAATCCTCATATATAGCATATTTGCTCCATTATTTAAGACTAAATTTCTATTAAAAAACAAAAAATTAAGACCCAATTCGAGTCTTAAGTCAAGATTAATTTGGGTCTTTTTATTTTTTTTTTAATGTCACACGGTTCATCATCCATCAGTCTTATTAAATAAAAGGCAAAAATAAAATATTGCTCGTCTCTTCTCGTTTATAGGTCTGGTCGCCGTGCCGATTGTAGCTGCGGAGAGTGGTCTCGACGGATGGTTCTCGCCGACGGTGGCGCGGGCTTCAGCGGTGTCGCTAGATCCGCGATGGAGGAGGGTCACCATCTTGCGAGGTCGGCGTTCTCTCCCCCGTCCGCCTTGGTTTCTTCAGCCGCTCTCTCTTCTCGCGACCGGCGGTTTTCTTCTTCCAGGCAGCTCCATCGGCATTCTTTTTTTTAGGGCCTCCTGCTAGCGAGCACTTTGGCCGTAGTCGGGTAAGTTGGTGGTGGTTGGATTTCTCGGCGGTGGTCCCTCTCAAGCTTCTTTCCCGAGGCGGATGAGTGGTGGCAAGGCAGATCGGAGCTCCTCGGAACCGGCGGCGGAGTACTTGAATTTTGAGGACAAATTTGAGCTTCGGTTAAGGTGTCGAGGGTGGCTCTTGTCTCATTGTGGCAAGCCTCAGAGTGGTGGGTCTCGTTTTTCGGCAGGTGTGGCTCCACCGGCGGTGTCTCTTAGCGGTGGGTCGATGCGTGTGGCTCGACGGTAGCTTTGTTCGGCTCGTGTGGAGATTAAGCTCCGGCGACGTCTTCCATCAGTGTGGCATGAGTTTCTCGGCGGTGAGTGTTCCGGCAAAGATGCGGCGGCAACGCGTCTGTGCGAGAGGGCTCGACTAGTGTTGGCTCCGGATTTAGTCTGGTGTAGATGGTGGACCGGATCCGGGCGTGAGATGTCGAGGCAACGGTTTGTTGTTGCGGCTAGCTTCTAGCTGTGGGAGTTGGTTCCTGAGGAGTTTCTCTTTCTCGGGAATGGCGCTCGGAGGTGACTATTCGATTGTCCGTTCGGACTCCCTTGTCAACGGTTGCAAGTTAGTCCGCTACAGAAGCCAGAGATCCCGTTAGTTCTTGGAGAAGCTATAGGCATCTCACTCTTGAGGTTTGAGGACGTGCCTCAGGATTATGCTTGTGGCAACAAGGATGAGAACTCTAGTTCTTCGGAGCTGTGGTAAGAATGGGATGGTCCGCGTTTTGACGTGTGACTGCTGCTTTCACGTCTGGGTTTGTTTCGGTTTTCGTTTGCTCTTATCTCGCTAGCCGTTTTCTAAGCTTTTCTGTGTTGTTGTTGCATTTTTGTCTGTCAATAATTTTTTCGGTTAATCTGCTTTCTTAGTTTCTCTGTAACTTCTGTCAAAAATTTCAAAAACCGGTAATAAATCTTAACATTTAACCCAAAAAAAGAAAAAAATTCTCGATTAAACAAAGAAGACAACGTCGTCTCTGTAATTAATTAATACAAAAGCTTGTCACTATTATTTTCACACGCGTTTAATAGTTTCCTATATAAACACATCTGCATTATCTTTTTTTTTTATATATATTAAATTCGGAAGTAATCCCAAGTCCAAACTAATCTCCCGAGCGGGAGTAACACATCCCACTTATAATATCTCACTTGGCCAATAGTTAGTTTGATAATTTCGCACCCAAAAAGACTCGTTCCATGACCTAGACCAACATAGCCAAATCTTCCCTAGATGAAAACCACCCCACTACAACCTCTTGGTTCATCTGCATTATCTTCTTTTCTTCATCAACATTTCTCTAATCTCTCTTCTATTATTTTAGGTAACTGTTTCTTCTTAACCTACCAGATTATTTTACATGTATCTTTCTTTTAAAACTTTCAATTTAAAATGTTCTTTCTTTAGTTTTTATTATTTTTTTTTTAATCAGCAGATTTTGCAGTTTTTGGAGAAATGGAATTTGTGAACAGCTCTACATCTAGATATGAATGTCTCCTCTTTGATAAAACTTTCTGTCCAATGTATCTTTTTTTAAGTATAGAAAATTTGGAAGCAATTAACAAATATAATTGATCTATATTTATGTTTGTTTCCAATTAGATTTGGATGATACTCTTTATCCTTTAGGACCTGGTCTACCAGAAGCATGTTGTAATTGTATGATTAAATGATGGGAAGAGCTATAGAGAGGGGAAAATCGCCGAACTAGACCATCTTATTCTCCGAGAAAAACTTAGCAATCTCTTTTTTTTGTTTTTTGTTTTTGTTCTTCTAAATCTCATTGTATCCTTTGAATCATATACTTTGTCATCTTTTACAAGTTTGCTTTCTATCGGTTCAACTGTTTTGATTCCATGCTATAACAAAAGTCTAGTTCTAATTTATATCACTTAAACCTGACACATACTCCCATCAAGCATTCAAGCTCAAGACCCACTCATGATGTCGTTTCTACGACCTCACAAATATTTGTTGGAACTAATTTTTTGTCAAAGCTCGAGGGCTTGATAAAATTGTGTTAGTGTGAAAAGAAATGAGTTAAGCTCTTTCTAATGAAATGTTTTCATTAACCGAGAAATGTTTTCTCGTGTATATACGTTGGAATAGTTGTGTCTTAATGATAGATAGGACTTTTGCAAGTCCCGGATCAATACCTCATTGTAGTATTTGAGGATCGAACCGAAGAGGCTAAGGTTGACACACTAAGAATGCACGAAACTTCCTAAGCTAGAGCAATGTTTTTGTTGTTTTTATGTTTTATAAATTAAAGGGAAACTAATGCAAGAAGGGAAAACAAAGATATAAGAGTTGGATCACGGACTAAGCTATCAAGGCGATGGAATACGATCAAACAACGAATCATTCGGAAGCATTAAACTCTATCCTAGAACATGGGATTCATAATTATGACTAATCCACCGTCGTGGCACTAATCACTTTGTTAATCACCAAATCAAGAGCAAACTCTCGTTTGTGATAAGATGATTAACAAGCATTAATCTCCAATCCCAATTAGTTCGCTAATCACCCTAGACATCAACCATCGTTGGCTAGGCACGAAAAGCTCACAAAAAGTCTTGTTCAAGCATTTCATCGAACACCTATCGGGCGTGAAATGCTTAAGCTCTAGACTCGAATGGATAAACCTAATCTAGCACTAACACCGTTTACTCGAATCTCTCCCTAATGCATGGGATGAGACCATAAATCCTAAGGTGTAGCTCTAGATTGGATTGTCACGCCAACTAGAGCTACCTAATCTAGGTGTAGTTCTAAACTATGGTTCATCAATCCAAAACTAGCATTAAGAACCGACCTAAGTGAAGGATCCAACAAGGATCAACCTAAATCATCATCTAATAATCATCAAGACAACTAACTAATGATGCTAACACACTCAATCAATGCTAATCCTTAGGTTATGATCACTAATCTTGACTAATTCTCTTTCAAGCAACTAATCACTATGCTAATCACTCAATCCATTAGCAAACTCTCATTTGTGGATCAATGATTAGCAAGCATTAAGAATATGAACTAGATCAACCAAAATACACCCTAG
>PKML01066275.1:338509-381148 GCA_002933935.1 Eutrema yunnanense | reverse complement strand
CAGGCCGACTTAAAAATCGCAGCCGCCTAAGATGATCTGGAAATATTCCTTTTCTGTCAGGGAAAAACCCTAGCCTCTCTCCTATATATACAACACGATTTTCACCTAAAAAATCATCCTCTGATACACAATAAACACATTCTAAAAGTTCTAGCAATAGTTTCTTCAATTCCCTTCTGTCTAGAGAGTAAGTCTTTATTCGAGAGTATCGTAGTATAATGTTCGCTAGATCTGATATCAAGTGTAGATGATACAGATTACTTTGGTTGTATCCTGGGACTCATGGATCTATAAAAACCCGTCGCACTACGGGAGATTCTTTGAGTTAAGGAAAGAGATTCATCTCGCCTCCTTAGATTTATTATTGCTTTATCGTTAAATGAATCGTCTGTATCTTAACTGTTTATTTATATAATCGTGATTAAATCTCTCCTGTCTATTGTGCTAAATTTTGGTCCTACAATATTACCACTCCTTCGAGTCTTATTCCCACCAGGACTCTATCACACATCTCGAATCAACTGATGACCACATACCCCGATTACACCTAGAGGAACACGACATAACCAACTCGAAAACAAAAGGCTTCATAGCTCGAGTCACATGACATAAATTCATCCCCACTTTTTTTATGTTTTACTAATTAGATTAGACAAAACTTTATTCATCTACTAAATAGTACTTGCGTTTTATGATTTAACTGTTTTACAATTCCGTTTTAATTTATTCAGCTTACGAGTTTTCTCATTCCAATAATTCTGTTATTTCATAATTTAGTTATTCCATTATTCTATTATTTAGCAGACATACAAAACTCTTAAATTTGTCAACAATCCAACTTTTCTAACAAAATTGATTGAATTTCTTACATGTTTTCATTGTAAATGAAAATTTTTTTTTAAATAAAAAAACATACTTCCATCATATTTTATTTATCTTATTGTATACTTATCTGCATTTTAAGTGTAATGTGTATATATATATAACTTGTACTCAATTTGCACAGAAAACATGGTTGAAGATCCGATTGAAGTTCTTATTGGTTTTCATTCTTGTGTGCATATCTATCACAGAATATGTGCTTACAACTATATGTGGCGCCAAGCCGTTGCTACGTGTCCTGAATGCAGGGGAAGAGTGTGAGAGAAGATGGATGAAAACAACCAAGTGGTATTTTAAATAATGGATCTTCAACCTGTCTTATGTGCAAATTGAGCAAGTTGAGTATTCATACGGAGCATGTGGATTTGTGAGCCAATATGTATTATTCCATCCAATATGCATTATAAATTTCGTGCCAAATGATTTTTCACACATGATATGGAAATGGTCGTCAAACATAAGGATATCACTATCCTCGGCATAATTAGCGATTGTCATAGCAACATCATTCTACTCCCAGCTATCAAAAGGTGCATCTACGTTTCTCTGGTCCACTGGAGATTCAAGTGGTAGGACGGCTAAACGAAGATTATATGTGTTTCTCAATGCCATCGATGGCAACATATGATAAAATTTGTATAACGTTTGTTGCTCCATTTTTTGTCCTAACAGGACATCTATTCTTCCATCATTTATGTGACAGTTGAACCGTCAACCCTTTGATTGTTAACCAGTTGGATACCTAGAAGTAAACGTAACACTCCGTAGAAAAGATTTTTTCTATGCCTGGCATCTGCAAAGGAAAAAAAAAGAAAAAAGGACAAAAATGAAACGAAATTCATAAGAATTTATAAAGAACATTTGAAATAGACAGCTAACAAAATTAACAAAATCGTAAGCATTTCATTATGTTTATTATATTTGCAAAATTAACAAATTAGTAAGTGTTAACTGTAATGCTAAATAGTGAACTCCAAACTTTATAATCAAAATCTGATCCTAACCAAGAAAATTTGACCGGCTTACGAAAATAGAAGTTCTATTCTGATGCTTACGAAAATAGTTATATTCTAAATATTATGATCTAACAAAATAGAAGTTCTTACGCTGAGTTTACGATCGGCGGTATGAGTCTTCTATTCTCACACAAAGAGAGAGAGAGAGCAAAAGATAGTATATGTCTTTATTTGTTGCTCAATTATTATAGACTGAGTCTTTCTTATATAGAATAGAAAGGCCACAGAGCACTCTGTTTCTTCTAGAAATTGTGGTAATGATGTATTGGATATGATGCGTTCGTCAAACTTAAACTCTTCTCAAGAATCCGCAATTTTGGGATGCTTGGAGACAAAGAACCTTTGTGACAAGACTAGTGTGAAACTGATATGGGGACCACCTGGTACTGGCAAAACAAAGACGGTCGCTACTCTTCTCTTTGCCCTTCTCAGACTAAGTTGCAAAACAGTTGTGTGCGCTCCTACAAACACGGCTGTGGTAGAAGTTGCATCGAGGCTCTTGCGGTTGTTCAAGGAATCTTCTTCAACAGAACATTCCACTTACGGACTGGGGAATATTGTTTTAGCCGGAAACCGAGTCAGAATGGGAGTAGACAACAAGAATAACGATCTCCTCGATGTGTTTCTTGATCAGCGCATCAGTAAATTGAGTACACTGTTATCGCATCATAGATTTTCTTAAAAACTCGGACTCCACGTACAAGAAATATCTCTTGGAACGTGAAAGAAGGGAGAAGGAAAAAGGTGAAAAGCTCAAAAACATTTTTTTAACATTTGGAGAGTTTGTGAAGAAAATGTTTGATGGCTTAAGTGAAAAATTGGAGACGAATATGGTGGATTTGTACACACATCTGCCTAAGTCTTTTTAATCATCTGATCATGTGAAGAACATGATCGAATCCCGTCAAGCTCTTCTTCGTGTCAGATATTTTCTGCAGGAGAATTCTTCCAAACATGATGGAAGCATCATATTCAATAGTTTCAACGAAATCATTCGTCTTTATTGCCTTAAGCCTCTACGTTTGCTTCCAGAACGCTTTGGGATTCCAGCCTCTACGTTGCAAAATGTGGTTATAAGGGAATTTTGCCTCCAAAATGCACACATAATCTTTTGCACTGCCTCGGGTGCTGCAGAAATGACTGCAAAACGGACAGGATCCATAGAACTACTTGTAGTTGACGAGGCGGCTCAACTTAAGGAATGTGAATCAGTTGTGGCATTGCAACTTCATGGCCTACACCATGCTATTCTAATAGGAGATGAGCTTCAGCTACCAACAATGGTGCAAAGCGAGGTACTCTATTTTTTATATGCTTTTGCATTCGTAACTATGTTTACATATAATACATTTTTTCAAATGAACCCATTTGTTGATTATATTGTAAATGTAAACGCTACCAACAATGGTGCAAAGCGAGGTACTCTATTTTTTATATGCTTTTGCATTCGTAACTATGTTTACATATAATACATTTTTTCAAATGAACCCATTTGTTGATTATATTGTAAATGTAAACGCTAGTCGTATACAGCTAGAGAACCTTTCATATATGTTTGGCGTTGGCATTTTCTAAATATATTTTACCAAAACCTCAAAAATATTTTATGTTTTTAGAATGCAAACGTAGAAATTGCGTTTGAAACAATAGATGCAATAGTCTTGTAATCTTGTGAAGAGAACAATGCGCAGGAATGTGAGAAGGCCAAATTTGGTAGAAGCTTGTTTGAGATATTGGTTTTGCTTGGTCACAACAAATATTTGCTTGATGTTCAATACTGAAGATGCATCTGTCTTGAAGCAGTCGGTGTAATAGTTGAAGTAGCTCACGAAGTGATACAAGGGAGCGCTGTGTGTGACTAATGACGAGGAGCAGAAGTTGTGGGCTTGGATTAGACTCATAAGTGAGTAAGGAAGTGCCAAGAGAGAATATTGAGCTGGACGAGCATCTTGGAGAGGATATTGAAGATTGTAGAAGTTTTCTTATTCTTAGGAGAAGAAAAAAGAAAAGTGAATATTCTTGGAGATTTGCCTTTATCTATTGTGTATAAATAGGGGTGTTGAAGCATTGTACATGCTTACCACAACACATAGAGAATTCTTAGCATAGGGCGAGTGATTGTCTTGTAAGAAATCAAGGGCTAAGGGGTTTATATATGGGGTTCTTGGTTCATGTATAGATCCTTGAACGTGTGAGGCTAGTTAGATAAGTCAATGTGTGTCTTGAGCTTGTTATAAGATCGTTTTAAGTTGAACTTGTATGGTTACTTAAAAGATTGGCTAGTAAAATATCCTTGTAAATAAAATTTTGTGTCAGATTGTGTTCCAGTTTCTGTCTCAGTAGCTCTTGCGCTAAGATTGGTTAGTAAAATATCATTGTAAAGAAAACCATGTGTCAGATTGTGTTCAAGTTCTTGTCTCAGTAAGTCAAAGTGTGTCTTGAGCTTGTTATAAGATCGTTTTGAGTTGAACTTGTATGGTTACTTAAAATATTGGCTAGTAAAATATCCTTGTAAGGAAAACTCTGTGTCATATTGTGTTCCAATTCCTGTCTCAGTAGCTCTTGCGCTAAGATTGGTTAGTAAAATATCCTTGTAAGGAAAATCATGTGTCAGATTGTGTTCCACATCATGTCTCAGTAATTCTTGCGCTAACAAATACCGTATGCATCCCTCTATAAGTCTTTTCCCAAACATGGAGTTTTACAATGGGAAGATCTCTGATGCTGCGATTGTTAAAGAAAGCAACTATCAAAGGCGGTTTCTTCAAGGAAATATGTTTGGTTCTTTCTCGTTTATCAACGTGGGACTTGGCAAAGAGGAGTTTGGTGATGGACACCGTCCCAAGAACCCGGTTGAAGTTGCTGTGATTTCTGAAATCTTATCCAATCTTTTCAAAGGTATAATTAATAATTTATCGATCTCAAGTATATACATATTTGCATATATAATTAACCAAGTAGTTAGTGGTTCTACCATACTTGGAAGGTGTGATTCATGCCATAAACGTGGTATTATAAACGGTTACATATTGTTTTTGAAACAGTGTCAAGTGAGACGAAGACGAAGATGAGCGTTGGGGTAATTTCACCTTATAAAGGTCAAATTAGAGCAATCCAAGAAAGAGTCGGAGATAAGTACAGCTCCTTATCAATGAGCTTTTCACTTTGAACGTACGGTCAGTTGATGGGTTTCAGGGAGGAGAAGAAGACATTACTCCCTCTGTTTTTTTATATAAGAACTTTTAGACATTTTGTTTTGTTTTTTTTTATAAGAGCTTTTCACATTCCCCAAAATTTAATTAATTACTCTAACTTTATATTTGCAAAAAAAACTATTTTATCTTTACAAAAAAGCTATGTTAACAGCAATATTTAATGTTTAAATTGATTTTAATTGGATAATTAAATGTTGTTAATTAATGTTTCTAGCAAAATAAGTTTTTTATTAATTCTCGTGCTTTTAGGGAAAACCCCTTATATAAAAAAACAGAGTGAGTATTAATTTATTATCATATCCACCGTTAGAAGTAACGGTAACGGAAAAGTAGGGTTTCTCAGTAATCGTCAAAGAGCCAACGTAGCACTCACTCCTGCAAGGCACTGTTTATGGGTGATTGGGAACGAGACAACTTTAGTGCTGAGTGGTTCTATTTGGACAAAGCTTATAAGGGACTCGAAGAGACGTGGGATGTTTCTATGATGCTGTTGATGACAAAAATCTAAGAGATGCAATGAATGATGCTTTGCTCAAGGTCGACATGTTTGATTTGTTTTCATGTTTGATGTGTTTTCATGTTTTCAATCACTTTCGATCAGGAAAGAGAGACAAAATGCTTGGTAACTCTTTTAACACATTTTAGAGATCTTTGTTTATCTATTATTCCCCAATCACTACAAGAAAATTATTATATTGAGACCAAATATCTAATCACTTTTTCGTAGTAATAACAATATGGTGATGGATTTGTGACCATTTTTAAACAGTTATAATATGAGTGTCATAATTTTTTGTTTGTAGCAACTACGCCATAAACTTTGTGATGAATTTATCTAGTATCTATTTTATCACAAATGATATATGAAAGTTTTGTGGGAGGCTGTGAAATGTGATACCAATGGGTGCATTCTTGTCTCATTTTTTTTTGTTTGGTTTCGATATCTCTGCCTATTGAAATTCTGAATTCCTTTGTAACTTGTAAATTAGCAATACTAAAAGTTATCAACCAAGCGGTGGTAGCTTGGTGATTGTTAATTTTGAAATTTATGAACATCGGTTTTTTTTTAGTTCGACTCCTATTTATTGGGTCCAAATCTCACACCTAAAATTCAACTTGATTTAGTAGGCCTGGAATCAAGTCCATCTTACTGAAAGACCTCAAAGAGTAAGCTCGCAAGCTGGGAAAGAGTCGTGTACGCAAGAAGGGGGAAATCGTTGGGAAAAAGAATTCGCAGCAAGCCAATCAAAGTCATTAAATGCGTTCCCCCCAGAATCAAGCTGAGCATTTAATTGAAGATCACAAATTCATTTCGATGTTTTGAATGAGATTGAGACATTTGCATTCTAAAAATTAGTATAAGTTCGAAAGTGAACTAATTTGTAATCGAATCGAATTCTTGGCAATAATAGTAATATACATTTTTCTCTCATTTTTTCTAAGTTCTTCTAAGTCCATACAACCTGAAAAGGCCAAGAATTGAGGTTGTGAGATTCTGCTCTCACACCATTGAGAACTAAAAATGTTGTTGTTTGGCTAAATAGGATATTGAGGCTAATGTTTAGGCTTTATTTGCAAAACTGAATGTATGCTTAGCCTGTTGGTGGTACATTCCTAAAGAATTAGTCTGACCCTATCTATAGGCTTAAGATTTATTTCTGAATTTTCAAAAAAAAAAAAAATTACCGTTTTTTTTTTTTTTAATTATAAAAGAAAAGGCATCAATGATCTAAATTATAAAAAGGATGGATGATTATCCATTTTAATATAATAATGGTTTTAACTTCTACCGACTTTGCTTTTACCGACTGTATTATTTAACTCTTTTCTTTCCTCTACAAATACGTGAAAGTGCATGTAAGAAAGTTAATTCCCTTTTTCATCTTCCCCCACTTCACTTTCACCTTCCTCACCGTCACTCGCTTCTCTCATCACTTCATAATATACAATAAAACACCTTCATATATACTATATATACATCTATATACATATACTAATCCCTATACTAATATACTGAAAGCACAATCACTGTAATTTAGTTTTTTTTCAATTAATTATCTCATCCTTTGCTTTTTTTCCAGAAGCATAATCACGGTAAGTTAATGGTTTATTTAAAACATTTTTATTTAAAGTATTTATGAGTTTAATCATCATTTTTGTTTATGTTTACCTANGGGGGGGGGGGGTTGAAACAGTGCCGATTTTTGAATTTCTTCAATAGAGACTTAGGTATGTTTGATGTAATCATTAACAATCCAATTTCTGAATTTCTCCCATAGAGACTCTATGTCATCTTGATGGATTGTTAATGATTGTAATGGGTATAGTTTACTCAACTTGATGAATTGTTAATGATTGATGTAATGGGCTAACCCCATAACAAAAGCATATTGTGCCTGATAAATATGGAAATCGGTGTTGCACAAAATTAAAAATAATATAGTTAAGAAACACACAACATATTTCACGCAATAAAGAGGATTAGAATCCAACATAAAATACGATTAAAAAGAATGATGTTAAAAAAAAACACGATTAAAAATAATATAAAAATAGAAAATAAAATAAAATAAGGAACCACCCAATATTAAATTGTTAGAAACAGTTCCATTAACTCCAAAACCAATAAAATAAAATAATATTACACAATCAAAAAAAAAATAAAAAAAATGTGGACCACGTCCGCGCATAGTATCTATACATCCAACATATTTTTTAAAAAATAGAAAATTATCTTCAAACTAAAATTTTTAAAAGTAGCCCAAATTCCTAAATTCCTAAATATTAAAGGAAAACATATTCTACAAGGGCTTCAACAAATAGATTTTAGATTTAAAAAAAAAGAAAAAAAAATTATGCAAAGAAAACTTTAAACTGGTAAGATCTTCCCTTAAAAAAAACCAACTAATTGCATGAAATTGACCAACAAAGGAAAAAAATAAGTAAAAATGTGTAATATCCACTAAACAAATACAAATAAGATCATAAATTTAAGAAATTAAGAAAATAAACCAAAAAAAAAATACACATATTTTAAGCTGATAGAGACAATTCAATTAATTACCACATTCAAAAACTAAAATAACATTACACAATAAAAACTATTTAGAAAAATTGTTTACAACGCCCGCGCGTAGCGCGGATCACATCCTAGTATTTTATATAGTAAGAAAAAACTAAAAAGAAAATCGAAACCTATTGCCAATAATTATTGGTTTTTGGAAATTGTTGAAATTACAGATCACTTCCCAATTCTGTTTGACGTTTCGCCTTCGTCTTCCTTTAAGTAGACCAAACTGATACTTCAGATTGTTCTTCGTCCTCATTTCGTTTTGTTGATTCTTCTTCATCAGTGCTTTTGCAGAATTGCTTCATACTTATCATTCTATAGAGTTTGCCTTGTAATATAAGTTACGTCTCTATGTGTCTATAACCTGCTATGAAATGCGAACATAACTAAAGTTTTTCTTTGTTATTATGTTGCAGAAAGATTCTGTAACATGGAGAGGGAAAAGAAGGTAAGTCTGGTTAATCTAGTCTTCTCTTGGTCAATCAAAGATATTCTCAACAAAGACATCTTCAAGGAACATATAAAGACAATACCAGATAAGTTTAGGTCCGTTGATGAATACCTTAAGTGCTTTGTTCCTCATCTATTAGAGGAAACGCGAACAGAGTTGTTCTCAAGCTTGGGATCTTTGCCGAAATCTCCTGTTTTTTACATACGTTCCATGGAGGCAAGGTCAATAGTATTACCGAGTAGAACATCAAACAATTTCAATGTATCACTGATGAGAGTTGACACAGAAGGAAATAGAGAAAATTACGAGCCGAAATGTGGAGATCTCATTGCCCTCACAATAGCAGGAAGGCCAAGAAACATTAATGACTTGAACCCACTGGTTCTTGCATATGTATTCTCTGTTGAAGATGAGCTATCTTTCTCTGTTCATTTGTCTAAATCCATATCCACTGATGAGACGACATTTTCATTTCGTTCCGGTGTTTTTCTTATGACTTTGACCACAAACACTCGTATCTGGAAGGCTTTGCACAACGGAGATGCCAATTTGAGTCTCATCAAGAGCGTCCTTCAGGCTAATACCGCGGTATATAAAAAGAGTTCATTTTTCTCATTCGCCTCAGCCCCCAAAACTCTAGACACAATGTGCAGTAATTGTGGTTGTTCTTGTATTTCAGGATACAGAGCACTCTGTTTCTTCTAGGAATTGGGGAGATGATGTATGGGAAATACAAAAGCACTCTGCTTCTTCTAGGATACAGAGAACTCTGTTTCAGGATACAGAGCATTCTGTTTCGGACATGATACGTTCAACGAACTTGAACTCTTCTCAAGAATCTGCAGTTTTGGCTTGCTTGGAGACAAGGAATCTCCTTAAAAAGACTAGTGTGAAACTGATATGGGGACCACCTGGTACTGGCAAAACAAAGACGGTCGCTACTCTTCTCTTTGCCCTTCTCAACCTAAGTTGCAAAACAGTTGTGTGCGCTCCTACAAACACGGCTGTGGTAGGAGTTGCATTGAGGCTCTTGGCGTTGTTTAAGGAATCTTCGTCATCAGAACATTCTACTTACGGGCTGGGGAATATTGTTCTAGCCGGAAACCGAGACAGAATGGGTATAGACAGCAAGAATAAGGATCTCCTCGATGTGTTTCTTGATCATCGCATCAGTAAATTGAGTAAACTGTCATCGTCATTGTCTGGATGGGAACAGAGTTTGAAGTCAGTCATAGATTTTCTTGAGAAGGCGGAGTCTAATTACAAGAAACATCTCTTGTTAAGTGAAAGAAGGGAGAAAGAAGAAGGTGAAAACAATAAAAATATCCTTATATCATTTGGAGAGTTCGTAAAGAAAATGTTTTATGGCTTTAGTGAAGAGTTGAATCAGAAGAAAGAAAAAGGTAAGAGGAAAGAAAAGATTCTTACATTTGGAGAGTTTATAAAGGAAGAGTTTCATAACTTGCATAAAGAATTGGAGAAGATTATGGACCATATGGTGGATTTGTACACGGATTTGTACACACATCTGCCTAAGTGTTTTATATCATCTTATGATGTGAAGAAAATAATCACATGCCGTCAAGCTCTTCATCATGCTAAGGATTTCTTGCAGGAGAATTCTTCCAAACATGATTTTAATATCAGAAGCTTCATATTCAATTGCCTTGAGCCTCTACGTTTGCTTCCAAAAGGTTTTAAGATTCCAAACTTGTTGGAAAACGAGGATATAAAGAGATTTTGCCTGCAAAATGCACACATAATATTCTGCACTGCCTCGGGTGTTGCGGAAATGACCGTAGAAAGAACAGGATCCATAGAACTACTTGTAGTTGACGAGGCGGCTCAGCTTAAAGAATGTGAATCAGTTGCTGCATTGCAACTTCAGGGCCTGCGCCATGTTGTTCTAATAGGAGATGAGCTTCAGCTACCAGCAATGGTGCAAAGCGAGGTATCTCTTTTGTCTTATGCAAAACAATATCGAAACCTCTATTGTTCGTTTGCGTTTGCATTTTCGACTATGTTGACATACCCACAAAAATATTTATGAAAAATTCAAAAAAATATTTGTAGTTTATTTTGAGAATGCAAACGTACAAATTGCGTTTTGAAACGTAAAGTCTTGTAATCCATGCATGCAGGTATGTGAGAAAGCGAAATATGGGAGAAGCTTGTTTGAGAGATTGGTTTTGCTTGGTCACAACAAACATTTGCTTGATGTTCAATACCGTATGCATCCCTCTATAAGTCTTTTCCCAAACATGGAGTTTTACAATGGGAAGATCTCTGATGCTACGATTGTTAAAGAAAGCAACTATCAAAGGAGGTTTCTTCAGGGAAACATGTTTGGTTCTTTCTCGTTTATCAACGTGGGACTTGGCAAAGAGGAGTTTGGTGATGGACATAGTCCCAAGAACATGGTTGAAGTTGCTGTGATTTCTG
Organism: Eutrema yunnanense; assembly: GCA_002933935.1. Lineage (NCBI taxonomy): Eukaryota > Viridiplantae > Streptophyta > Magnoliopsida > Brassicales > Brassicaceae > Eutrema > Eutrema yunnanense. The sequence goes on along the minus strand of PKML01066275.1, from coordinate 370,072 downwards.
AAATCATATCCAATCTTTTCAAAGGTATACTATTTTACTGATCTATATATATATAATTAACCAAATAGTTGGTTGTCTAGTGGTTTTGAGTGCGCTAGTTAGATATTTTCCGACCATTTTTCCACGGATAATATTGACCGTTTTTTCAATAGATATTTCAGTCAAAATTTTCCAATGTTTTTCGACCATTTTCAATTTGCAATCAACGATTTACTAACGATTTGGTTTTGTTGGAAAAAGATTGGAAACGGTCCTTTCCTACCATTTTCCCACCGATATATACTAATGATAATCATACTTGTTTTCTTGTAGTGTATATATAATTAACCAAATAGTTAGCTGGCTAGTAGTTTTGAGCGCGTTACTTGGAAGGGGTGATTTATGCCATAAACGTGGTATTATAAACATATTTGCATATATAATTAACCAAGTAGTTAGTGGTTCTACCATACTTGGAAGGTGTGATTTATGTCATAAACGTGGTATTATAAACGGTTACATATTGTTTTTGAAACAGTGTCAAGTGAGACGAAGACGAAGATGAGCGTTGGGGTTATTTCACCTTATAAAGGTCAAATTAGAGCAATCCAAGAAAGAGTCGGAGATAAGTACAACTCCTTATCAGATGAGCTTTTCACTTTGAATGTTCGGTCGGTTGATGGGTTTCAGGGAGGAGAAGAAGACATTATTATCATATCCACCGTTAGAAGTAACGGTAACGGAAAAGTAGGGTTTCTCAGTAATCGTCAAAGAGCCAACGTAGCACTCACTCGTGCAAGGCACTGTTTGTGGGTGATTGGGAACGAGACAACTCTGGCTCTGAGTGGTTCGATTTGGACACAGCTCATAAGGGACTCGAAGAGACGTGGATGTTTCTATAACGCTATTGATGACAAGAATCTAAGAGATGCCATGAATGATGCTTTGCTCAAGGTCGACATGTCTGATGTGTATTCGAGTTTTCGATCACTTTCCATCAGGAGAGAGAGACAAAATGCTTGGTAATGAAAGTTCTGTGTGTTTGTCAACTTTGTTATCCTATATGGTTCGATTCTATTCTCTTTTCAAGTTTTTGTGCTATTTTAGTATTTTGTATTAGTATTTCAAAAGATATCAGAAACCAGTAATGATAATCTACAATTTTCTGAACAAAGTTTATTTGTGCTTTAATGATATCTTAAGAAGAAAAAAATACAATAATTTGCTTATTTTTTATGAGTAAATCATCGTAAACAAAATGATGATGTAATTGACACAGTGTACCAAGCTAGTATTTCTAATGAAGAAATTATCTTTTACAAGACCAGCATAGGTATCCAATGGCCTCCTGATTTTATTACTTCTTTTTCTCCCTTCATTGTATTTTTCTTACGCTATTAATAGTTGGAAACTGGTTTAGAGCCTTGAGGGCATTCCTCCAGCGACGACCAAAGTTTCTCCGGTGATGTAAGAAGAATCATCTGATGCTAAGAAAGCTGCCGCGGCAGCCATGTCTCCCGTTGTTCCCAACCTATTAAGCAGAGTCTTCTCTTCGATGCTTTCCCTCTAAGCATATGAATTAAGCACACAACGAGTGTTAATCCATCACTTGGTAATACAATCATAACAGTTTCAATCTTAGTGACATTACCACTTGCGAGTTTCCGGTGATGAAAGAAGCAAAGTGTGTTGGCACAAAACCGGGAGCAACCGCGTTTACACGTGTGTCTGGACCCATCTCAGCAGCAAGTGCCTGAGACACATGATGTTCAGTGTCATCATCATCATCACCATTCAGTCATGAGACGGAGACAGTGATACATGCGTACCTTGGTTAGTCCGAGAAGAGCAGTCTTAGTGACTCCATACATAGCCATGGCTCCTTGTGGTTGAAATCCAGCAATGGAAGTTATGAAGATAACCGAAGAACCCTTCTCTAGATGAGGAGCCATATCCTGGTATAATGAAACACAGAGGAGTCAAATTCTTCATTATCTATCAGGGACATGGAAAGACAAAGCAAATACTTTACTAGTTTTTGCATCCTTAAACTTTAACCTGAAGGAGAAGTATAGATGATTTGACATTGATCTCCCATAGCTTGTCGAGAACAGCTTCTTTGCTCGACAAGATTGGGTCTGTAGATGGGTTGGCAGCGGCGTTGCAGACAACGATATCTATCTTCCCATATTTCTGAAACCAAACGGAGAAGACAATTGTAATGTAATCTCTCTTAAGCAAATCAGAGATGCGCAAAGAATTCACAAGTGTGGGAAAGTGAGAGCTTCAAGCACGCAACCAAGCAACACAAACAAGCAACTTCTTGGTTATGACAGAGAATCACCAAAAAAGCTCAAAAGATCTCTTTACCTGAACAGTCTTTTCGACAAGATTCCGGCGATGTTGAGCATTGGAAACATGACAGACGATTCCATATGCATCAATCCCTTGGGATTTGAGTTGTTCTACTGCCTCCTCAACTTTTGCCTGCACAGATAATCAAACCTTTTAGAAGCACAAAAACTGCTTCTCTGATCAGAATCATGGATTTTTAAACTGCAATCGTGAGGATAAGTAGCAACTTCACTTCAGATTCATCGTCGATTGTGGTATAAAAAGCAAACATGTAACAAATCAAATCCAGAATTTCAACAATTATTCTGGCTACAGTAAAATTGCAAAAACAAAAAAAATCTCCAATAACAAAAGCAACATAAACAAAGATCCGCCACTAAGAAGGTCGATAAAATCTTCAATTCATCATTTGAAATCAAAATCCGAAATACGAAAGAAACTGAGAGGGAGATCGAGAAACCTGCTTGCGGGAAGAGACGACGACGGAAGCGCCTTCGAGGCCGAGACGCTCAATGATACCGAATCCAATCCCTTGCGTCGAAGCCGTCACAATCGCCACCTTTCCTTCCAGTCTTCTCGGTACCTTCTTCTCCATTTCTATCTTTTTTTTTTTTTTTTTTTTTGGATTTCGTCTCTCGCTCTCTTTCTCTCTCTATAACGTTACGTTTGAAACGTTTTTAACACACACGATAAGAGCGTTTAGGGCACCAATCAATAAGAGCGTTTTAAGCCGCGCCGGTATGTATTAATAATTTAGTTTATTATTTTTAGTTAGTAATTTTTAAATTATCTAAAATATAATAGGTTTAAATAAATTTTCTTTTTATAAAAATATATTTAAATATGATGTGCCGTTTTCTCCTATTTGTATTTATATATAAGATTATAGATTTGGTTAAGTAAAATATTAATAAATCAATTGATTTTTATCTAATTAGAAAGCTAATTTATCAAAAATACTAAGATATTTGAGCTATATACAATGTGTATAGAAATAAGAATAGAAGAAGAAGAATATAAGAAGAATTTTTAACATTTTAGAAAATTAAAAAGTATTATTTTAATATATGCTTATATCTTATCTTTCAAGATCTTTTTTCATTTTTTGTTAATTTATATGCATAGTGTTCAATTTTTTTTTGTATTAAAAAAGAACTCACGGATGAATGTATGATTTTTATATCTTTACTTTATATATATATTTGTGTCTGAAAGACTGTTTTTTTTTATCTTTTTAAAATATCTATTTGATAGCATAATATCCAGATTTTGAATTTAAAATTTCACAGTAAACATTTGATGAACTTTAACTAATATTAAGTAATATTTTTTAGATAAAAGAAAAATGAGTAGTAAACATTTTATGAATTTTAAGTAAAGTTAAGTAATTTTTTTATTTATTGAGATAAAAGTAGAAAAATATAGTGTATTAGATATGGTATTATACTTGATCTGATTTATTCATGTGTGTAGTAGAGACACGGGTTTTTGGCATATAATTTTATTTTTCTTTATTTTATCAAGTTTTTTATGTTAATTTTTCCATAGAGTTATAATAGATATCAAATTAATTTTTTTTAAATGATTTTTTTTCTTTTGTTTTAGCTATTTTGATATTTATTTACATTTTAAGAGATACGGTTTTTTTTTGGAATTTTTGACATTATTTAAGATTTAATTAAAATATTGAAAAGTCTATAGGTACAATTTTATTAGTAATTGATTTTGATTTTACTGTACTAACCACAATACTGCACCAATCGCATATGGACCCCAAGGTCAAAACGAGTTTTTAAATACAACACGAGTTAGCCGAGCTAACAAAAGCATATTTAATTGGTTTTGGTATGTTTAATTTCAATTTTACCACGTCATACCAATTGAAATTAAACATACCAAAACGTTTTATGTTAGTATTTCACCGGTCTGATTCTTTTGGTTTGGTTTGGTTTAAGCTGATGCGGACTGTTGCACATATCGTTTGCATGGAAGCCCATTTTAAAAATCTGAGGCCCATGTAAACTTAATTTTGTTCATCGTTAAAACGGTACACTGACTCAACGGTCATCTTAAGGGATTCAAATTTTTTCTTTTTTAAAAAACTAATCACGCCTTTCTCTCTCCTCTCCATCTTTATTTTGCGATTAAGCCTTTCAATTTCTTGACCTACGAAGAAGAGATTCAATTTTGCTTGCGATTTCGAATTTGTTTTCTCCATAGATGTTCAGATCAACGCTACAGTTCCGGTGGATCCAAAACTCACGTCACCGGAGATTTCTAATTCCCGATTTGTAAGTGAAGCAACTGAGAATTTAGAGATGGAAGTGTGTGATCCGAATTTCACAAGAGCTAATCGCACAGGTTTGGATTTTCTGACTTCCGATTACAATTTTACAATCTCTAGTTAGATCGTGATTCCTTTTACTCAAATGCTTGATCAATCCGATTCCACTGGCTATGAGCATTCTACGTTTGTTATTCACTCAATTTCAGTTTTAAGATCCGATAGTTTCTGGGGTCAAACCAGAGAGGATGATAAAGAAAAAGAAAGAGAGAAAGAATATCTTTATTCACGTGGAGTTGCTTTAGTTTAGATGAATTTCACCTTTTTTACGAGACCTCAATAAGATGATTTTTGTGATCCTTTTGTCTCATTTTCTTATCTAAAAGATCTTTGCTTGAGAGATCAAATGGTGACCAAAGAATAAGATTGTCTTCCTCCTGCAACGGAGTTAGACACTCTTCGGAGCTTAGAAATCGTCGAATCTTCCTTTATGTCTCCCGTTTGATATGTGATTCATTGCTTTACCTCTTCACTTTTCCTCTATGCCCGCTATGAAACTGATTTCGAGATCTCTCTTCTCCGCAATATGAAGAAAACGATGCAGCTTTTCCCATGATTTTGGATTACTTGATTTGTCTTTGTTCTTCTATCTAAGACTATGAATCTCATTTGTGATTTGTGTGTTTGATCTCTTTGCATCAAAACACTTGATCTTTTGCATCATTAACTTGTTAAACTACATGGATCGAGGTGCGATAGCTAGCAATGGTGTCAATGGAAGTAGCAAGAGTTGTGATGATAAGGGCAAATGCACTCCTGCAACTGGAACTCAGTAAGATTTTATGAACTTAACTGTTTGGACTATTGCAGTTCTTGGTTGTGGCAGTACCTTTGCCTTTTGGTTTATCATCTTATGTCGTATGTTAAGTTAGTTTTGTTTTTGGTACACCATTTGATTTCTCCTAGGTTCGTTGGTGTCGGTGAAGCTTCTTTCATTAGTCTTGCAGCTCCATTTATAGATGATAATGCTCCTCACAAACATGTTTCTGTTTTTGTATGGAGTCAAATGCACCATTTCTGTTAACCGTTTTCTTCAGAAAGCTGTGTGGCTTGGTGTGTTTTACATCTGGTTTTAATGAATATACAGAGTGAAGATGCCTTTGAAGGCTTTCAGGAGATTAATCTTCTTCCAGGAGAATCGATGTAAGTGAGACTTTGTACCTCGTGTAAGAAGAGTTGAGTTGAGTCATGCAGTGAGATTCAGAAGATGAAAGCAATGGCATGATTTGTGCAAGTTGTGTTTTTTTTGTTTTCTTCTTGGATTGTGTCACGGCTTTTCCTTATTGCTTCATCACTTTTAAAGATGGAGAAAGCAAATGCAAGAAAGACACAAGTCTCCAGGAAAAGAACAATGAACTTGAAAGCTAGTTTATAGAGAGCACACGAATGCGTATACTCTGATAGAGTTCTAGCATCTTGGTATGTTTTACCCTCTTACTCTTTTGGTTCTGAAGTTGGGATCTAAAGAAGCAATTCCATGAAGTAATGATACTATATGTAACTCATCTATAGAAACAATTTCACACCAGGAATCTCAAGCACAAGTACAACAAAAGAGCAAATGAAGCAAACGAACATGATGAAAGGTTAGTTTTTTGACAGAGTTTATACAACGAAAGACGGTCAAGGTAGTATGATATTTCTTGGTCGAGTTAGAGCATTAAGTATTAATAACACTAATCATTAACAAAGATTCAATCTTGATCTTCCTGATGTCTTTGTAGATGCTTCTCCTATGGTTGTTTCAGTGCTAGACGGCTACAAATTTAAAGGTTAGTTTTCTTTTTTCTAACTTTTAACAGTTCCCTCAATAAAGTTAATTGGTCACCGAAATCAAAATATAGACTTAAGTGGTTAGGAAATAATCAAATAAAGCCATGATAACTAAATATTCCATAGAGATTTTAGGTTGTCCGATTTAATCAAAGAAAACATAAATGTAAAAGTTAACCAAGCTTGGGATTCTGTCATCATTGATGATCGTTAGAAATAGTCATATTCAATTTGTATTCACATCAATAAGTTAATTTAACCCCAAAAATCTAACGAAAATTATTCACGATTCAATCCGCTTTAAAATCTTAGATTGTTTGTTTACTCACAAATTATCTCATCCACGATCTAAACCTATTAGAGATTTTAAGTTGTCGGATTACTTAAAGAAACTTGAATCATTTACATAATTGTGAAAACTAACCTAGCATGAAATCCTGTCATTATTTGATGATTGTTAGAGATCGTCATGTTCAATTTGTTTCCACATCAGTAAGTGAATCAATTTCTAATTAATTCGACAACAACAAAATCCTCTATCAAAAATCAATTCTCATCTCCCACTTATTCACAATTTCATCCGCTTTGAAATCTTAGATTGTTTGTTTACTCACAAATTATCTCATCCACAATCTAAACCTATTAGAGATTTTAATTTGCCGGATTACTTAAAGAAACTTGAATCATTTATATATTTGTGAAAACTAACCGGACATGGAATCATGTCATTATTTGATGATTGTTAGAGATAGCCATGTTCAATTTGTTTTCACATCATTAAGTGAATCAGTTTCTAATTAATTCGACAGCAACAACAACAAAATCCTCTCCCGAAAATCATTTCTCGTATCCCACTTATTCACGATACAATCCGCTTTGAAATGTTAGATTGTTTGTTTACTCACAAATTATCTCATCCACGATCTAAACCTATTAGAGATTTTAAGTTGCCGGATTACTTAAAGAAACTTGAATCATTTATATATTTGTGAAAACTAACCGGACATGGAATCCTGTCATTATTTGATGATTGTTAGAGATAGCCATGTTCAATTTGTTTTCACATTATTAAGTGAATCAGTTTCTAATTAATTCGACAACAACAACAACAAAATCCTCTCCCGAAAATTATTTCTCATCTCCCACTTATTCACGATTCAATCCGCTTTGAAATCTTAGATTGTTTGCTTACTCACAAATTATCTCATCCACGATCTAAACCTATTAGAGATTTTAAGTTGCCGGATTACTTAAAGAAACTTGAATCATTTATATATTTGTGAAAACTAGCCGAGCATGGAATCCTGTCATTATTTGATGATTGTTAGAGATAGTCAAGTTCAATTTGTTTTCTCATTATTAAGTGAATCAGTTTCTAATTAATTCGACAGCAACAACAACAAAATCCTCTCCCGAAAATCATTTTTTATCTCCCACTTATTCACGATTCAATCCGCTTTGAAATCTTAGATTGTTTGCTTACTCACAAATTATCTCATCCACGATCTAAAGCTATTAGAGATTTAAAGTTATCGGATTAGTTAAAGAAACTTGAATCATTTACATAATTGTGAAAACTAACCAGACATGGAATCCTGTCATTATTTGATGATTGTTAGAGATAGACATGTTCAATTTGTAAGTGAATCAATTTCTAATTAATTTGACATCAACAACAAAATTTTATACCAGAAATTATTTTTCATCTCCCACTTATTCACGATTAAATCCGTTTTGAAATCTTAGATTGTTTGTTTACTCATAAATTATCACATCCACGACTATTGAAAATTTTAAGTTCTCAGATTACTTAAAGAAACTTGAATCGTTTACATAATTGTGAAAACTAATCGGGCATGAAATCCTGTTATTATTTGATGATTGTTAAAGATATCCATGTTCAATTTGTTTTCACATCAATAAGTGAAACAAGTTCTAATTAATTCGAGTGCAACAACAAAATTGTCTCCCAGAAATCATTTCTCATCTCCCACTTATTCACGATTCAATCCGCTTTGAAATATTAGATTGTTTGTTTACTCACAAATTATCTCATCCACAATCTAAACCTATTAGAGATTTTAAGTTCCCACTTATTCACGATTCAATCCACTTTGAAATATTAGATTGTTTGTTTACTCACAAATTATCTCATCCACAATCTAAACCTATTAGAGATTTTAAGTTGCCGGATTACTTAAAGAAACTTGAATCATTTATATATTTGTGAAAACTAACCGGACATGTAATCATGTCATTATTTGATGATTGTTAGAGATAGCAATGTTCAATTTGTTTTCACATCAGTAAGTGAATCAGTTTTAATTAAACTATTCAATCAAAAATATATTATGAGGAACCTCGAAATTATGTACAATAAAACATTTTCTTATATATTTTTTTAATTTTAAAACAATAAAGGAATACATTTTAAATTTGAGAAATACCCTAAAACATCACAAAAATTAGTTTTTGTTTCAAATCTAGCACATTAAGATAAAAATTCTAAAAATAGCACAAATTATTGTATGAAAATGATTGTTTACCCTAAATGAATTATAAATAAATATAAAACATTATGTTTGGATTTTTCAATTTAGGGTTTATATTTTTTCTATTAAGAAATAGTTTTGAGTCATTTTAATAGTGAATTTATGCTATTATTGAATTTATGTTTGGAACAAAAAATTAAAAGTGTGCCATTTTAATATAAATTTATTGTAATTTTAGTCCATATTTTTATAGGATTTATATATATTAATTATATTTTCATTATTTTCAAATTTTTAATAAAATATATAAAATTGGTTGGAAATCCTTTGGAAACTATAAAAGATAATAATAATCGGTTGGAAATTGATTGAAAATTTTCAACCAATCCTTTAAATATCGAAGGGGTCGGATCCGGATCCAGATAGAAATCTTGTATCCGTCAAAGCCGGATCCGGATAGTTAAATTATAAGGTTCTGATATCCTTTAAATATATTAAAAATTATATTTTATTTATACATTTTTAATGTATTGAGATTTTTATATATAAATAATTTAAATAAAATAAAAATATTTTTTATAATAACAGATTTTGTTTTACAAAATATTATATAAAATTTTAATTTCTCATTATTTTTTACGGATTCATATATCCGGAAGCCCCAGATCCGGATAATTAAAACTTGATTCTAAAACTGATATAAGTTTTAAGGTTTATGAGATACTCTTCTAAAACTTGATTCTATGAACATCCACAATACTTATAATTTATTCTAGGTTTGTCAACTGCGCTACGCGCGGGTCTGTATTAATAATTTAGTTTATTTATTTTTTAGTTGGTAACTTTTAAGTTATCTAAAACATAATGGGTTATATACATTTTATTTTTATAAAAATATATTTAAATATGATGTGCCGTTTTCTCCTATTTGTTTTCATTTTTAAAATTATAGATTTTGCTAAGTAAAATATTAATAAATTAATTGGTTCTATGCTCAAGGAAAGGAGGAAGATGAATAAGTTTTTTTTTTTGTTTTTTTCTAGATTTTTTATTCATGATAAATAATAATTAAATTATTGTTTTATTAAAAATATATATATTTAAAGTCACATCGTTATTCTTTAACGAAAAATGGGTGAAAATTTATTAGTGAGTTATATTTTAACGGCGCAAACTCGGAACCTAATTTGATGGTTTAAAATGAGTGAAAATTTCAAGGTTTAAAGTATTAGTGAGTTAAATTTTGAGGTTTAAAAATGCGATTTCCTTTTATTAGTAATAGATTTTGATTTTACTGTACTAACCACAATACTGCACCAATCGCATATGGACTCAAAAGTCAAAACGAGCTTTTAAATACAACACGCGTTAGACTTCAATTGAACGAATAGAAAGGAGTAGGTTTGGACATTCGGATATTCGGTTCGGTTTTTGGTAGGAACCATTCGGTTCTGGGTATTTTGGGTAGAGAGGTTTATGATCCATATAGGTATCGAAATGATTTCGGTTTGGTTCTGGTTTGGTAGCAATCGGTTCCGGATCGGTTCGGTTCTGAGATTTAAGAACAAGAAAATACTCAAACTTTTTTGGTTCTGGGTATTTATTACCCGAAATGCCTAAAATATAACCGAATTGCCTAAAATATACTCGAAAATCAAAAATATACCTGAAAACCCGAAAAAGTGTAAGGAAAATATATCCGAAATACCAAAAATATACCCAAAAACCCGAAAATATATCCGAAAATAAAAAAAAAAAACTAAATAAAATATACCCATAAACCTTATATATATTTAATATTTTTGGATATATAATTATATTTCGGGTATTCGGGTACCCGAAATATTTTTGGTTCGGTTTCGGTATTATCCGATATCCATGAGTATCAATGAGTAGGATCCAATGAGTATTTTGGAAATTTCAAATCGGTTCCAGTTCGGGTATTCCTGTTCGGTTCCGGTTTATGTATTTCGGTTTCGGTTTTTATGCCCAGACCTAGACTAGAGAATGCCAAAAAGTAATTAAATGGAAATCAATATTAATAAAATTCAGAAAAACACAAGACATTAATCCAAACATTTTAACATATAAACTCGTCTTTTCTAAAGCACATGTATGATTTAATCATAGGCAGTTTTTTTATTTTATTTTTGTTTTTTCATTTTTTCTAGATTTTTTAATCTTGATAAATAATAAAATAATAATTAATNTGTTTTTTCATTTTTTCTAGATTTTTTAATCTTGATAAATAATAAAATAATTAATAAAAATATATATTTAAACCGACGTCGTTATTCTTTAACGGAAAATGAACAATTTCGTTAAGTTTTTTGGCGTCGCAAACTCAAGAGCTAATTTGATAGTTTGAAATGAGAGTGAAAAAGTTTCAAGGTTTAAAGTGTTAGTAAGTTATACTTTAAAATTTTAAAATGCAATTTTCCTCTTTTATTAGTAATAGATTTTGATTTACTGTACTAACCCCAATACGCACCAATCGCATATGGACTCAAAAGTCAAAACGAGTTTTTAAATACAACACAAGTTAGACTTCAAGTGAACGAGTAGAAAGGAGGATGCCAAAAAGTAATTAAATGGAAATCAATATTACTAAAATTCAGACATTAATCCAAACATTTTAACATATTCTATAGATTCATAAACTCGTATTTTTCAAGCACATGGATGGATGATTTAATCATAGGGATTTCTGAATTTCTTCAAAAGATCCGGAATGTCGTAACCAAGCATATCATCCACCACTTGAATCATCTTCGGCTTCAACTTCTCGAATTTGTCAATGTTATAGCCTCCCAATACTTCTCTAAAATGCTCCACACTTGGGAAATCTCCAGCAGGAAGATGATACTCTTGTTGCACCTGTTTTTGTTTTTGTTTTAACACATGTTGAATGATTAAAATACTAAAAATAAGTCTAAGTTTGATTTTGTTACTAACCTTTCCAAATTCTTCTTGGAGATTGTCCATGAGACGTTGCTGAGCTTTGGATTTACCCATCATTGCTGGCATTTCCTTCTTAAGGTGGCTCATTATGTATGCATTGATCTTTGCAGCTCTGGCTCGTTTCACAAACTCGTTAATCTGCAAAGAATCATTAGAGATTTTTGTTACAGACAGTTTTTGCTTAATTGTGACTCATCAGAACCATACCTTTCTGTCACATGCTTTCTTGGGTATACCCATTAGATCTGCTAGGAGATCATTCTGCTCTTTCTCGAAGAGTTCTTTTCCAATCGGTCCAACTGAAGCTTCGTTTATGGGCTTGTCATTGAAGGACCTGTACAAGTTTAAGCAAAAACAAACCAATTTAGCGTGTAACCTTATGAAATCAAACTAACCATTCATGCTGTTATTCGAAAGCATACCCAACATAGACCCGTACGACCTCTGGTGTGTTCAAAACTTTACCAAGCGACCACATCAAAGCTCCATACACTCTCATTAGCTATTAAACAAAGTTTTGGATCAGCTCAACAAAGAGTCAAAGTTAAGCTTATGAATGGGAAGGAAATGGCTATTTACTTGTTGAGTATCAACTAGGTCAGCTTTGTTTAAGACAACACGTATCTTGTCTTCGTTACCACGCAAAGATGTTATAACCCGCTTGAATTCATCGCTGATGTCAAGCTTGTGGGGATCAAAGAGAAGGAGAATCATATCACATTTAGATGCAAACCATGAGATGACACCAGTGAAGTCATAGCTTCTTTGCATCCTTTGTTTCTCCCCTGACAGAACTCCAGGAGTGTCTACAAGAGTAATTTGGTCCAAGACCTACAACACGCAGGAAGACAAACCTCATATAATCCAACTGAAGAAACCATCAAAAAAGAGAGAGAGAGGGTAAGGAGGTACATAATACTCACTGGATGAGGCATTTGAGAACACTCGAACTTTGATAGGAAAGCCCCTCCAAAACTTGTTAACCCGTTAAATGGCATGTCAGCTTGAACAGCCATGGTATTTCCAGGTATAGTCCGCTCATCTGGTCCGCTCTATAAGAAATGAAACCATACGATTTATCTGAAATGAGTACAAAAAGTAACTAACAATCATTCAAATAAGACACATCGACATACCATTGCAACCACAAACCTATCTGTTGTTGGCTCTGGACCGATGTGAGCTCCTGATAACAAGAGACAATGGTACAATCAGATCATAACTGAAGATTTCTTGTATTGCTAAAAGTTGAAGAAAACGGAGCAAGTTACCTGGATATTCACATCCGAGCAAGTGTTTTATAAATGTTGTTTTTCCGGTAGAATATTGACCCAAAAGCATTACCATGGGTTTGGCATCAAAATCGCTATTAGTCTGCATAAATATTAAGATAAAAGAACAAACTGAGTTATCATTTCCCTTGGTGATATAGATATAAGTTCTGTAACTCTTAACCGAAAAACGGAATAAACAAAACCCCACAACTGTTTCTGAAAAGAAAGTTCACTCACTAGTGCTGGTGATGCAAAATCATTGAATCGATATGCGACTTCCAAAGGCTTTAGCTTTTCAGCATACAATCTTTTCAAGCCATCAACAATTGTCACCACATTTACCTGTGGCTGGATATGAGAAATGGCAGGATACTTGTTAGATCACACGACACCATATTTGAAAGATTAACATTTACAGTAATAAAGCAAATAGTATCCAACCTTAATAATAGATTTTGATTTGAACCAGGGAACTTTTGCCGTGACTTGTGGCTGGGTAACTACTGCAGGTTTAGCCAGCAAATCAGAATATCTTTTACACAACGAAAAAGAAACAGACATGAATGAAAATATTGCAGAAAAAGAACAATGTTGTCTTACCATTGTCTTCAACAACAGCGTATGTTTTTGTTGATTTCTGCTTCTGTAAGCAAAAACTCAAAGATAAGAAAATGAAGATCATGTAAAGATTCAAAAACAAAATGAGATAAGAAAGAGCCTTACAGATACCACATTCTCCAGTCCTTCCAACACTGGGGGTTCCACACTCTTCATGTCAACTATAATATTGGATATAGATTAGCCAATTTCTAACAAAAAAACCCAATCCAATTGCTATATCTAAGAACAAATCTGTCCTAAGTTGGTTCACTTTACCTTTCAAAAGATCTGGAGTAACTTCATGTCCCTCTTGTGCCAATGAGACGAGCTGAGCAACAAAATAGTGAGATGAGTATAAGACTCATAAGATTTTCAATTGACTCATTAAGATATGTATTGTCGACAAAATCATACCTTCATCGCAGTGATGAATTCCGCCAAACCGAGAAACCCCTGCCGCTTCGAATCAGAAACTGCCCAAACCTTTTAAACAAATCCAATCAGCACTAGATTCTACACTTGATGTTAGATATCGCGAGAGAAAACGTTCCATGGATTCATGAAATCAGCAAACCAATCCATAAAACCAAATAGCATATATTACTACACGACAATCGTCGATTCGTATGAATAATAATAACCTGTTTGAGTTCCTGGCGAGAAAGCTTTGACATCGCGAAGAACTTTGTAGCATCGTTCCCGGAAACACGACCATCTCCATCTGAATTTTTCAGAGAAGCGAAACCCAAAAAATCAGAACAAAATCGAACTGAAAAGGGGAAAGAAAACAAAACACTGAAACCTGAATCGGCGATGTTGAACCATTCCTTGTAGATCTTCTGATGCTCTTTCAAACAAGTACCGATCGAGATCGCCGAAGACGTCTCCATTACTGTGAAGAAGATGCTTATCGAAGAGAGAGAGAAGGAGAGAAAGTTTCAGAAATTTGAAATGGCGAGTGAACTGTTGAGAGAGAGAGGCGTAAAGGAAACATCATTCATCATTACGACGTCGTTTTGTGTAATCTTTTGAATGGACGACACGCTGTGTATCTCCTTAAGTTAAAAACAACGTGGAGTTGGATTTATTAGCTAATTATCTCATTCTAATGCAGTTTAATGAAATCAGATTTTGTTTTTGTTTTTGTTTTTTTCAACAGACAAGCACGGAATAAACGGCTGAGATTTGGTATCAGAAACTCGCCAGATATCATCTTTCGTCTTTAAATTTGAAAACTTGAATAGAAGCGCCACTTTGCATATCGTTGAACAGTGGATAAATTGGCATTCGGTCGTATTTATTTGTCTTTATCCTGATTTTTGTTTTTTTTTAATCTTTTTTTTGTTGTTAAAGATTAAAAAAAAAAAATTGAAACTAAATTTGGTTTTTAAAACGAAAAATTGCATTAAATTTTAAAAATATACATTCAAACAATTTGTCATATTTTATACTACAACATAAAAGTTATTATCAAAGCATGAACGAACTTAAAACTATATATGTTGGTATTATAAGGAAATTAACCGAAAATAGTATTTTAAATACAAAACCAATTATATCCCGAGATATTTTTTTCTTTGTATAAATAAACAAACAAATATACTCAAAGTGAAATTTTAGAAAAACTCTTCATAATGCAAAAACATGTTCTTAGAATTCAACATGATAAGAATAATAAAAATCAACATTGGTAATGCATCTAGAGCTTTTTGAGAAAAAAATGTATACTTATTTCTTAGTCTTCAAAATTCAAAACTAAGAAAATAAAACTAGTAGCTAAAATAATTAACGCCCCAAAATAACTAACTAATAGAAATAAACAACGCGCCTAAATAACAATAACAAGATAAAAAACGCGCCAAAAACTCAAATTGACTAAATAGCCTACTATATTGACTTTGAATTCATAAATTGTCAATTTCTTACCTAAAAACATAGGGTTTTTTTAAAACAAACTTTTAATAACATAATATTAGATTTTTTTGTTTCTATATAAATACATAAACTTTTAGAAGAAACATATCATTGGATAAAAAAAAAATAGCATAGTCAGGTAGAAGCATCTTTACAAAAAAGATTTGAATTAGATGAAGCCACTATTTCTGTCTATGCTCCAAAATTGGTTTCATTTGGTTCAAGTCTTCTTTCGTAGATTCTTTTACCTGAACATACCATCAAATGGAAAAAAACAAAATCTTACAATCTCAATTGGTTTCCAGCTTAAAGTCATGACCCGATAATAAAGTGAGTTCTGCAAAAACGTCATCTTTTGATTTCAAGTGGAGATAAAGATGATGTTTATGCGAAATTACTTTATTAACGGATAATTAAAATGATAAAGATGAGGTTTTTTTACAGGATAAATATGAAGTTTATACAACTGTAAGTGGTAATGCAAGGTTTATTTTTAAGTTAATTGCAATTTTTTCTTGAATTCCTTCTTAAATAATTTTATGAATATGTTTTTCTCTAACAAATTACCATCCAAAGGGCAATCAACAAAAGCCAAAAGTTCATTCTTTCACCAAAGTTTTAAGGGGAAATTGGAAAAAAGGACAAAAAAACTCGCCTATTGTCCTGATAAGATTTTCTCACTAAGGGCATCTCCAAAGGCAACCTCAAATCTTCAAATATGAAGTTTTGTTCACTCCAATAGTAACCTTAAAACCTCAAATTTTGAGGTTTTGAATAGTGAAACCTCATATTTGAGGTTTCACTATTCAAACCCTTAAATTTGAGGTTTTCAATTTTTTATTTACATTAAATTTGAGGTTTGGCCAACTTTAAATTTGAAGTTTGGCCAACTTTAAATTTGAAGTCCTCTTTGGAGATGCCCTAAGCATTGTCCCATTAGGACTTATAATATTAGAAATCCAGTATTACCCTTACATAATAATTTTATAAAAAAATAAACATGGTTACATAATAAAAAAAAACAATTAAAAAGAGTTAAATAATAACAAAAAAAAATATATATACCAATATTAGGAGTCCTCCGCCCAGTTTTACCCGAGAAAAGAAAAAAAAGTTATCTATCGCAGTCCACTCCTTCTATCTCCGGCGAGTTCAATTTCTAGTTCTTCCCTCATCCTCCGCTTTCGTCCTCCTTCGTTCCTCGTCATCGTGTTTTTCAATCCAGTGTACGGCTTCGTGTAAGGCTTCGGTTATCCTTTGTATCTCCGGCGAGTGAATCTAGTTTTTATTCCTGCGAATTTCTAGTGCTTTGGGGTTGTTGATTATATTAACAATTTAGTGTGTCGAGTGGCGAATGAAACAATTTAGTGTAAATCTGCTCTTTCTAGCTTCGTATAAGGCTTCTATTCCTGCGAATTTCTACTGCTTTGGGGTTGTTGATTCTCTATGAATGTATTTTCGTATATAAGGGTTCTTTTGGTTTTGATTCAAGTTGAATTACATGAGTAAAGGTTTTTCAGTTTGCTTTTCGTTAATGGTTTTTCTGTTTTGATTCAAGGTGAATTGTAAAATTGGTTTGAAACAGAAACGTCTCATGTTTGATGTTGTGTATGGCTATTGGAATTGTTCTCAAATAGTAGTCTTGCGTCTTCGATTTGGATTTCACTTTAACTTTTCGTGAATCATGATTGTGCCTTTGTTTCTGTGTTTTTTATACTTTGATATGGTTAAGTTTCTGTTTTGTTAAGCCATGAACACTAACAATTTCTTTCATGACAGATCTTTGGCAACGTGAGCTTTCTCTTTACTATCTGCATATGGTACTAATTCCTACTCATCATCTCTTCTTACGTATTTGAGTTGATTTTGTTATAATGTATGAAGCAATGAAATGTCCTGCTTATAACCAACAAGTTTGATGAGGTATGTTTCTGGTTTTGATTTTCTAGTTTGAAAGTTATATTTCTGGTTTTGATTTTTGAGTTTGGAAGTTATATTTGTGTGTATTGATTTCCAAATAAACACATTCGTGACACTTGCACAAGTTTCTGAAAGACATTTTTCTGTCAGGATAATTTTGGTCCTTGTTTTTGTTTTTTTGGGGTCTTATGCAAGGCAAAGTTAGAAGTTAGTCAAAGGTGTTTTTGATGATTAGGATTAGAGAAATTAGTTAGCTCTAGAGTATGCTATCTTTATGAGAGATTTATTTGTCCGATATGTCAAGGTAAAATTTGGTATATTGACAATGATAGGAAAGGGCGCTTTTGGAGAGGTAGCACTAAATCTTACTGTAATTTGTTTTCTGCCATTTTTGTAGATCACTATTGTTTTTTTCAGCTTTTCATTGATGTGTATATCTGCACATCATGTATATTTTCTGAACATGAAAGTCTGTAATATTTAGCCTCCTTGAAGGGCTTGCACCAATATATGTACTCTTTGCACTATCCAAATTCCTTCTGGGAGAACGAACATACGTGCAGTATTTTTTTTATTCATTGATCTTAGTTGACTACTAGGCTCTATGATTTATGCCACCTGAGAATAAATACAACTTTTCTTGAAAATCAGACAATTTTCTAGTTTTAAGCATGAATCATATAGTTAGCTCTAGGTGATGGATATGCCAATTTTTGGTTCTTTTACTATTTTGTTTCTCTCTTGATGCAGGTTAGGATATGTAGGGAGAAGGGAACAGGTCATGTCTATGCAATAAAAAAACTTAAGAAATCTGAGATGCTTCGTAGGGGCCAGGTATCTCCTTCAAGCTGCCTTTATTTGATATATCTTCTTTTGTTCTATCAACGTGTTTGTTGAAATCTGATTTTTCTTGCAGAGGTTGACAGCAATTGCATCGTAAAGCTGTATTGTTCTTTTCAAGATGAAGAGTATTTGTATCTTATTATGGAGTATCTACCTGGTGGGGATATGATGACGTTACTTATGAGGAAAGACACTTACTGAAGATGAGGGAAAATTTTATGTCGGGGAAACCGTCTTAGCTATCGAGTCCATTCATAAGCACAACTACATCCACATGTCTAGTGAAGCAATCATGCTATATGAATTAATCTATAGCTACAGTATTCTTTTTATTGTTTTCTATTCTAACGTATCCATTTACTTCTCCATTTGGTTACAGAGATATCAAGCCTGATAATCTGCTACTCGACAGAAGCGGTCACATGAAATTATCAGATTTTGGATTATGTAAGCCATTAGACTGTAGTGTTCTCCAGGAAAAGGATTTCACAGTTGCACACAACCTTAGTGGGGCTCTACAAAGTGATGTGGCACCGAGACGCACCCAGTTTCCACATAGAATGATTATTTTCCAGAATGGTTTTTGTTCGTTTGCTTGTTTTGTTTTGGTTTCTTTGGTGAATCAAATTCTTTGTACGACAGTTCCAGAGAGGAAATGTTTTATCCACTAAAGTAAAATTTCAAAAAGCTATTTTTTTTGTTTTTCTGACATCAAATGATTAGATTTGAAACAAGAGACGAGTACATTCATCGTAGTTGCATAAACCAAAAGAAAACACACATTCCAAAGAAAATTGATATTACCAAGAAGAACACACGTTAAAGCCTTGTGACACATTCATCAAACGGTAGCAACAAGAACCTTCAGGAAATAATATCCTATAGGAGTTGTAAGAACATGATCAAACCACTCAACTTTTCCCCCAAAGAGAAATCGTGAATAATCTGATAAAAACATGAAAAATATATTTTCTTAGGTTTTACATTTTTGGTAATTAAACTAGATTTTCCTAGATTTTTTTAGATATTCTTAACTACTTTGGTAGAATACAAATTCTACAGTCCGTAGAACAATAAAAAAAATGTAGAATTTATATTCTACTGATTGTAGAATATAGAGAAAGGGCTAGAATATGTATTTTAACACTATGTAGAACATAAAGCAAATGATAGAATATATATTCTATGTTTGGTAGAACATAGAGCAAATGGTAGACTATATATTCTAGGTTTGGTAGACATAAAACAAATGGTAGAATATATATTCTAGGTTTGGTAGACCTAGAACAAATGGTAGAATATATATTCTAAGTTTGGTAGACATAGAGCAAATGGTAGAATATATAATCTACCAAAATTGTGGATCTAGAATACGTATTCTTGATTTCGTAGAACAAGTATAAAAATATTTTTTAAATATTGATTTTTCCAAAAACGATTTTTCAAAATAAATTTCTTTCCTTATCTGTATTTATCTGTATTTTTCGAAAATGTTAAAGATTTTTTAAAAAAAAATTAAGAATTTATTACATTTAATTTATGGGTAGTTTAGTCAAAAAATGGCAAAAGTAAAGAAAGTCTTATTAGGACAATAGTTGAGTTTTTTTGTCTCTTTTTTCCAATTTCCCCAAGTTTTAACCATGTAAAACTATATTCTAATACGTGCATCCGTGCAAGGTAAATTTTTTTGTAGATTAAATTTGCACTATAAAAAATGTGAAATGAGAAATAAGACCTAATGTAAGTGTTATTGATTTAAATATGTTAAGTTTGTAATTATTAGATTTTTAGTNNAAAATTGATTTTTGCAACTTAAAATCTCAAAAATCTAGTATGATTTGATATTATTATGATTTTAGGCGTAAATAAGAAAATCTAGCGGAATTTAAAATTTTTTGTTTGATATTTCCAACTTAAAATCTCTAAAATCTAGTATGATTTATTTTTTTCGAGATTTTGTATTTTCTGATTTTTATTTGTATTGTTGTCTACAAAATAATTGGTATTTTTGTAGACAATAAAAAAATTTCAAAGATGATTTAAACAAAACCAATTTTTGTTGTTGTCTACAAAATCTAGCAGAATTTAAACAATCTTGTTATGTACAAAATAATTGGTATTTTGTAACATGTTTAATTAATCCAAATAAATTTATAGGAATATCTATATTAATACTTGTTTGGACACATAATGCTCGCCTGTTTTAATAGTATGTATATATATATATATATATGATAAATTGATGAGAATCAGAACACAAATGTGTATATGAAGAATTAGTATTAGACTCTCATCAGAATAATGTTACAAGTTATATTATCTTATATATAGAGATAAAACTATATCTAAGATAAACATAAATGTAAATGATATATTTAGAGATAAATGTAAATTTTATAAACTGAGATATTGGTAAATATCCATAATATTCCATATCTTTCTTAATCTTCATGATTTCCATCGTGAAGAACTTTGTCGCATCGTTCCCGGAAACACGACCGTCTCCATCTGAATTTTTCAACCAAAAATCAGAACATAATAACTACGCGAGACTTGGTAAATCAAACTGAAAAGGGGAAAGAAAGAAAAAACACTGAAACCTGAATCGGCGATAACCATTAATCCTTGTAGATCTCATGATGCTCTTTCAAACAAGTACCGATCGAGATCGCCGAAGACATCTCCATTAATGAGAAGAAGATGCTTATCGAAGTGAGAGAAAGAGAGAGTTTCAGAAATTTGAAATGGCGAGTGAATTGTTGAGATAGAGCATAAAGGAAACATCATTCATCATTATGACGTCGTTTTGTATAATTTTTTGAATGGACGACACGCTGTGTATCTCCTCAAGTTAAAAACAACGTGAAGTTGGATTTATTAGCTAATTAACGAGATTATCTCATTCTATAGCAGTTTAATTAAATCCACAACACTTCCTATGGCTACATCTTGATCCTGAGCCTGTTCAATAACCATATCAAGAACATGTAAACTAACCAGAGCCGTTTCAAACTTTCAATCCATTTCAAAACTTAATGTATTATAAGATTTCATAAAAAATTATGGATACTAGTATATATATATAAATCTAATATTTTCTTATAATAAGTATAGTTTTCCAATTATAAACATATTCTCTAATGTTCTACTTGCACATAATAAAAACAGTTTTGGAACTAAATAATATGTAAGTAACACGAAGATGATGATTTTTCCCATACATTGGTACGACTTCTAGTAAAACTGATTTGCTTGCTTTGGATGGTTTTTGGTGATGCCAAAGTGTGGGTTTGGTCAAGCTTTTTCTCTTCGGATACTTTGGAAATTTCAGAATTTTGGTATGAGTCCATTGGTCCCACTTTTGGAATCGTCATATCAACTCCAACCAATATGTAACTAATGGTTTCATTGGTAAGTATCTTTTCTTTCATTGGTAGAACCATTTGGTCGTTGTAGTTTGGTTTGGACATGGGTGGGACTGAGTAGCTCATTAGAAAACTAGATGGAATCTTTGAATTATTTGTTGCATCGTGATAATTTAGATGAGGAATACTCATCGGAGCGTTCATGCTTGATTGTCCAATTTTTTGGTCTTGAGTCAATGTGGGAGTCCACAAATTAGAACCTATAAATAAAAATAGAATAAGAACGATTTCACAAGGAAGCTTTAACTTATTAAACAATGTACCTTACCAATTTCATCAACTTGTCGTAATCGTTTATTTTTGAGCAAAGATGATTGGGGAACGCTTGATGAAGGTGGTAACTTTTCAATTTCCCAAGGTGAAACCTTATCAGGTCTTGAAATTGATGCGACCTCATCCCATTGCACCTACAAAAACATAGTTAGTGAATGTTATTTATTACTATTTTGGAAATATATTTTAAAAGAAATGTAATTAAAAAGTGGAGATAGGGATAATCTTACTACTAGGTTTCGCCATTCTGAATCTTTTCAATGAGGGGAGAAATCTTGTACTCCGATAATTGTCCCAGAGTATCTTTTGCAGTGAAGCCAAAATTTATTTTAGTCAACATTTGGAAACAAAAAAAACAAGAAATAGGTATTCAAGTTTTACCTTATTTGAATAAAATCAGTACCCTCAAACTGCATCGCAAATAAGGAACCTAAAGTAAACTTATTGTTCACTGCATTTTGTCGAAACTGGCGACAAATTGGCTTGACATGATATCATCATATCAAAACCCACAATACGCTTACATGTTAAAAAAAATAACCGCATGATATTTTTTCAAGTAGAGTAACAAAGTGTGTTTGATTACCTTGGTTTATAAAACACAACGAACATGCATTTGGTATTAAAAGCATTCAGTGCAGAAGCAATTATTCCATGGTACATACTATGTGTAGAAATTACTGATGAAGGTATGTTGCCTCGGTGATGAGCTGCTCTTCTGATTCCAACTCCTAACTCCCCATTCTCTCCTCTTGAACAAGAAAATAGTTAAAGTTCAAAAGTCAAGAAACAAAAGAGGTGTAAAATGGCGAATTATATATACCTAATGAATATAAAACAGTCCCCAACGACCAATTTTTTTTGCTGTCACGAAAGCACTCCAACTAGTTGTAAAAAGATGTCTTCGCGGTGTACCTACTTAATTGTTTACAGACAAATGAAGATCAATTATCACTAATCACAAATTTGATATGAAGAATATCCTATACCTCTAAAGCTATGTTTAAATTTCTATTCATAACCAAGGAGATCTTTAGCAACTATTTCTTGAGTTGGTGTCGGATGAGACATATACTATAAAAGAAATCCAATACAAAAAAAAACATATGGGAGGTTACAATTCGAGGAAAATACAAAAAAATCATATTAGTTCATTCAGTTGAGAAACTAAGTGCAAATACCAGTGAAGGAAGACATTCGATAGGCATGTTTTCTAAGAAACGACATGTTTCCATGTGTGCTGGTATCAGATGCACTTAAAACTTTCGCGAAAGAGTAAATTTTGGACTTTTTTTATTGCCATCAGGAATAGGAATTCCAAGTTTCTAAAGAATTACAAATCCAGAAAATCATTTAAGAGGGATTAGAAAAAATCATAAATAAAATCTTGACTGTTGCCACTCACAACTGTATCTGGCAGCAAAGTAACTTGTGCATAAATCTCATTTGTCTCGTTCTCCACCTAAAATCAAAAATAAAATAAGTACTTCTTTTTATGATTAAAAAAATACTTAAAAAGCCAATATTATTATTGTCTTAGCAAATGTACCTTAAGCTTAATATCATTAACATTGCATCGAATCTTCGAAGGAATTTCAAAAAGTGGCTTCAGTTGGGCCAATTCGTCATTGGTAGATGTCTCATGCTGAGAATGTCATCAAGTTGCAAGAAAAAAAAAATTCACAAACCAAAATAGAGGAGGGAGAGAGAACATAGAAGGATAGAGAGAGAGAGAGAGAAACTCACTTGCTCTATGTGTACTTGAGGAAAGTAATAAACTTTCTCTCCAAATTTTGGAAGATAAAGTAAAGGTCTAGCACATAACTTCCATAATTCATTGTACAAATAGCTATTCGTTTCATCAACTTCTAAACAAAAAAAAAACATTATCATGAAGAAATTTTTGAAAAATCAAAAACTAAACGTAAGGCAAAAAAATTCTCACTTATACCAAAAAAATCGGGTTGCGCATTTGTAAATTGATTACTCGCCATCAACTTTTACCCAAACACTGGTCTCGAATTTTGACTTCTCATATGGGATCTTATGTAAATTTGGTGGTTTTCTAGCATAAGATCCCATATCAGAAGTCGAAATTCGAGACCAATGTTTGGGTAAGAGTTGATGGCGAGTAATCAATTTACGAATGCGTAACCCGATTTTTCCAGTATAAGTGGGAAATTTTTGAATTACGTTTAGTTTTCGATTTTTCGAAAATTTCTTCATAATAATGTTTTTTGGTTTAGAAGTTGATGAAACAAAGAGCTATTTGTACAACGAATTATGGAAGTTATGTGCTGGACCTTTAATTTATCTTCCAAAATTTGGAGAGAAAGTTTATTACTTTCCTCAAGTACACATAGAGCAAATGAGTTTCTCTCTCTCTATCCTTCTATGTTCTCTCTCCCTCCTCTATTTTGGTTTGTGATTTTTTTTTTTTTTTTTGCAACTTGATGACATTCTCAACTTGAGGCATCTACCAATGATGAGTTGGCCCAAATGAAGCCACTTTTTTATATTCCTTCGAAGATTCGATGCAATGTTAATGATATTAAGCTTAATGTACATTTGCTAAGACAATAATAATATTGGCTTTTAAGTGTTTTTCATCATAAAAAGAAGTAACTTGTTACTTATTTTATTTTTGATTTTAGGTGGAGAACGAGACAAATGAGATTTATGCACAAATTACTTTGCTGCCAGATACAGTTGTGAGTGGCAACATTCAAAATTTTATTTATAATTTTTTTCTAATCCCTCTTAAATGATTGTTTGGATTTGTAATTCTTTAGGAACTTGGAATTTCTATTCCTGATGGCAATAAAAAAGTCCAAAATGTTACTCTTTCGCGAAAGTTTTAAGTGCATCTGATACCAACACACATGGAAACCTGTCGGTTCTTAGAAAACATGCTATCGAATGCCTTCCTTCATTGGTATTTGCACTTAGTTTCTCAACTGAATGAACTAATATGAATTTTTCGTATTTTCCTCAATTTTTGTTCCTCGAATTGTAACCTCCCATATGATATTTTTTTGTATTGGATTTCTTTTGTAGGATATGTCTCATCCGACACCAACTCAAGAAATAGTTGCTAAAGATCTCCTTGGTTATGAATAGAAATTTAAACATAGCTTTAGAGGTAATGGATATTCTTCATATCAAAGTTGTGATTAGTGATAATTGATCTTCATTTGTCTGTAAACAATTAAGTAGGTACACCGCGAAGACATGTTTTTACAACTGGTTGGAGTGCTTTCGTGACAGCAAAAAAAATTGGTCGTTGGGGACTGTTTTATATTCATTAGGTATATATAATTCGCCATTTTACACCTCTTTTGTTTCTTGACTTTTGAACTTTAACTATTTTCTTGTTCAAGAGGAGAGAATGGGGAGTTAGGAGTTGGAATAAGAAGAGCAGCTCATCACCGAGGCAACATACCTTCATCAGTAATTTCTACACATAGTATGTACCAAGGAATAATTGCTTCTGCACTGAATGCTATTAATACCAAATGCATGTTCGTTGTGTTTTATAAACCAAGGTAATCAAACACACTTTGTTACTCTACTTGAAAAAACATCATGCGGTTATTTTTTTTAACATGTAAGCGTATATTGTGGTTTTGATATGATGATATCATGTCAAGCCAATTTGTCGCCAGTTTCGACAAATTTTTAAATGCAGTGAACAATAAGTTTAATTTAAGTTCCTTATTTGCGATGCAGTTTGAGGGTACTGATTTTATTCAAATAAGGTAAAACTTGAATACCTATTTCTTGTTTTTTTTGTTTCCAAATGTTGACTAAAATAAATTTTGGCTTCACTGCAAAAGATACTCTGGGACAATTATCGGAGTACAAGATTTCTCCCCTCATTGGAAAGATTCAGAATGGCGAAACCTAGTAGTAAGATTATCCCTATCTCCACTTTTTATTACATTTCTTTTAAAATATATTTCCAAAATAGTAATAAATAACATTCACTAACTATGTTTTTGTAGGTGCAATGGGATGAGGCTGCATCAATTTCAAGACCTGATAAGGTTTCACCATGGGAAATTGAAAAGTTACCACCTTCATCAAGCGTTCCCCAATCATCTTTTCTCAAAAATAAACGATTACGACAAGTTGATGAAATTGGTAAGGTATATTGTTTAATAAGTTAAAGCTTCCTTGTGAAATCGTTCTTATTCTATTTTTATTTATAGGTTCTAATTTGTGGACTCCCACATTGACTCAAGACCAAAAAATTGGACAATCAAGCATGAACGCTCCGATGAGTATTCCTCATCTAAGTTATCACGATGCAACAAATAATTCAAAGATTCCTTTTTCAAGTTAGATTTAAGTTTTGCGATTTTTCCTTTTTACAATAGGATTATAATTTTGGTGTTTTTCCTTTTTCTTAAGTTTAACTTTTAAGTATCTTTTCTTTTGGGTTTAGGGATATTGATTGTATCGTGCCTATATAAAGGGTTCTTATGATCAATAAAGAATTAACTTCCAACAATTAACCTTAATCTCCAAGAGAGAATTAGGGTTAAGAGGAAGCTTGCGATTAATTTCTCTTATTACCTTCACAATTGCGACAGAGTATTCGGGACCGATTACGCGAGCTAAAGCTAGATCTTTGGCTCATATCAATTTGGTATCAGAGCCGAACGATTCGATGGGGGATTTTGATTACATTATGACGCAGACTCGCTCTGTTATAGTGCAACTCGCGAAACTAATGGAGATGGTCCAAGCAATGCAATCCTCGCTAGGGGGTCTTCAAGTGAAGACTGCTGCTCAACATACAATGTTGAAAGCTGCATCGTGGGAGGTTGAGCCGAAGCAATCAGACCCTCAAAACCCTAAAGTTGTGACGATACCAACTGTTGCTTCTGTCGTAGAATATAGATCGTTGGTGGAAGTGATGAGGAGAGAGGAAATCATGGAGGAAAGCATGCAGACCATGAATTCCAATTTTCTGCCTTACTTTCTTGCTCCGATTGTGAATGATCTGTCCTCAACCAAAAACTGTCTTTCTTTGAGTATGGTTTTACCAAAACTAGAATGTCAATCATGGTAAACACTTTATGAGACACTGTCTTTGGTGTTGGGGATAGAAGAAAGAGGATTTCATAAGTGTAAGAAGCTGCTAGAGGCATACCATGAGTTGGAGCTTGAGGACAAACTCCTAGTCGAGGAGGGGGAGGAGGGGAGTAATCATACAGATTATAGTTAATGTCTTTTAATTAATTAGTTTTGGTGATTTTTTCTATTTCACGTTAGATTTAAGTTTTGGGATTTTTCCTTTTTACAATAGGATTATAATTTTGGTGTTTTTCCTTTTTCTTAAGTTTAGCTTTTAAGTATCTTTCCTTTTGGGTTTAAGGATATTGATTGTATCGTGTCTATATAAAGGGTTCTTATGATCAATAAATAATTAACTTCCAACAATTAACCTTAATCTCCAAGAGAGAGTTAGGGTTAAGAGGAAGCTTGCGATTAATTTCTCTTATTACCTTCACAATTGCGACAGAGTATTCAAGACCGATTACGCGAGCTAAAGCTAGATCTTTGGCTCATATCAACAATCTTTTCAATCTTTTCAAGCTAGTTTCATTGTTGGGTTTAAAGAAATTATCAACGGGGAATTCTATGTGGATTTCATGAGATAAACCCTAGCCAATTTTCTAGAGCTCTTTCTTGTGGATAGTTGTTAATGCTAAATCTAGCGTCATGAACTAGAGGTGATTCATAGGTGTTAAGTACCACTAACCGTTCTGGATCTAAAAACACCCAAATCGTTATCCATAAGAGCGTGTGCGTCGTAAGATTTCGAAAGCATTACCATGGGTTTGGCATCAAAATTGCTATTAGTCTACATACATATTAAGATAAAATATATCAAAAGAACAAACTGAGTTTCATTTTCCTTGGTGATATAGATATAAGTTCTGTAACTCTTAACCGAAAAACGGAATAAACAAAACCCCCACAACTGTTTCTGAAAAGAAAGTTCACTCACCAGTGCTGGTGATGCAAAATCATTGAAACGATATGCGACTTCCAAAGGCTTTAGCTTTTCAGCATACAATCTTTTCAAGCCATCAACAATTGTCACCACATTTACCTGTGGCTGGATATGAGAAATGGCAGAATACTTGTTAGATCACTCGACACCATATTAGAGAGATTAACATTTACAGTAATAAAGTAAATAGTATCCAAAAACCTTAATAATAGATTTTGATTTGAACCAGGGAACTTTTGCCGTGACTTGTGGCTGTGTAACTACTGCAAATCAGGATTACTTTTACACAACGAAAAAAAACAGACATGAATGAAAATATTGCAGAAAAAGAACAATGTTGTTTTACCATTGTCTTCAACATTGGCGTATGTTTTTGTTGATTTCTGCTTCTGTAAACAAAAACTCAAAGATAGATTATTAGATAAGAAAATGAAGATCATGTAAAGATTCAAAAACAAAATGAGATAAGAAAGAGCCTTACAGATACCACGTTCTCCAATCCTTCCAACACTGGGGGTTCCACACTCTTCATGTCAACTATAATATTGGATATAGATTAGCCAATTTCTAACAACAAAACCAAATCTAAGAACAAATGTTCTTACTTGGTTTCAATTTTTTTAAGATATACAAAATCTATCCTAAGTTGTTCACTTTACCTTTCAAAAGATCTGGAGTGACTTCATGTCCCTCATGTGCCAATGAGACTAGCTGAGCAACAAAATAGTGAGATGAGTATAAGACTCATAAGATTTTCAATTGACTCATTAAAGATATGTATTGTCGACACAATCATACCTTCATCGCAGTGATGAATTCCGCCAAACCGAGAAACCCCTGCCAATTCGAATCAGAAACTGCCCAAACCTTTTAAACAAATCCAATCAGCACTAGATTTTACACTTGATGTTCTTCTACAAGTTTTCATGTTAGATATCGCAAGAGAAAACGTTCCATGGATTCATGAAATCAGCAAACCAATCCTGTCGATTCGTATGAATAATAATAACATGTTTAAGTTCATGGCGAGAAAGCTTTGACATCGCGAAAAACTTTGTAGCATCGTTCCCGGAAACACGACCGTCTCCATCTGAATTTTTCAGAGAAGCGAAACTCAAAAAATCAGAACAAAATCAAACTGAAAAGGGGAAAGAAAACAAAACACTGAAACCTGAATCGGCGATGTTGAACCATTCCTTGTAGATCTTTTGATGCTCTTTCAAACAAGTACCGATCGAGATCGCCGAAGACGTCTCCATTACTGAGAAGTAGATGCTTATCGAAGAGAGCGAGAGAGAGAAAGTTTCAGAAATTTGAAATGGCGAGTGAATTGTTGAGATAGAGCGTAAAGGAAACATCATTCATCATTACGACGTGAAAATTTATGAGATCTTTTTTTCTTTGTATGAAGAAATAAACAATCAAAGTGAAATTTTAGAAAAAAATGTTCATAATGCAAAAATATGTGTTTAGAATTCAACATGATAAGAATAATAAAAATCAACATTGGTAATGCATCTAGAGCTTTTTGAGAAAATAAATGTATACTTATTTCTTAGTCTTCAAAATTCAAAACTAAGAAAATAAATAACTAGTTAGCTAAAATAATTAACGTGCCAAAATAACTAACTAATAGAAATAAATAACGCGCCTAAATAACAATAACAATAATAAAAAATGCGCCCAAAACTCATATTGACTAAATAGCATAATATATGACTTTGAATTCAACATGATAAGAATAATAAAAATCAACATTGGTAATGCATCTAGAGCTTTTTGAGAAAATAAATGTATAATTATTTCTTAGTCTTCAAAATTCAAAACTAAGAAAATAAAACTAATAGCTAAAATAATTAACGCGCCAAAATAACTAAATAATAGAAATAAATAAGGCGCCTAAATAACAATAACAAATATAAGAAATGCGCCAAAAACACAAATTGACTACATAGCCTAATATATTGACTTTGAATCCATAAATTGTAAATTTCTTTTAAAAACATAGGATTTTGTTTTTTTAAAAACACATTTACTAGCATAATATTAGAATTTTTTTCAATATAAATACATAAAATTTTAGAAGAAACATATCATTGGATCAAAAAGAAATACAATAGCATAGTCAGGTAGAAGCATCTTAAAAAAAAGATTTGAATTAGATGAAGCCACTATTTCAGTCTTTGGTTTCATTTTGTACAAGTATTCTTTCGTAGATTCCTTTACCTGAACATACCATCAAATGGAGAAAAACAAAATCTTACAATCACAATTGGTTTCCAGCTTAAAGTCATGACCCGGTAATAAAGTTATTTCGGCAAAAATGTCATCTTTTGATTTCAAGTGGAGATAAAGATGACGTTTTTGCAAAATTACTTTATTAACGGATAATTAGCATGATAAAGATGATGTATTTTTATACAGGATAAAAATGAGGTATATACAACTGTAAGGTGGTAATGCAAGGTTTATTTTTAAGTTAATAGCAATTTTTTATAATTCCTTCTAAAATAATTTTATGAATCTGTTTTTCTCTAACAAATTACCATCCAAAGGGCAATCAACAAAAGCCAAAAGTTCATTCTTTCACCAAAGCTTTAACCATGTAAAACTAGATTCTAATACGTGCGTCACTGCAAGGTAAAACTAGATTTTTTTTTAATCTTTTTTTTGTTAAAGACTAAATTTGGTTTTTAAACCAAAACAAATTGCATATTCTTTTTAAAATACACATTCAATCAATTTGTCAAATTTTATACAACATAAAAGTTGTTATCAAGGCATAAACGAGCTCAAAACTAAATATTTATTTAAATTATAAGGAAATTAACCAAAAATAGTATTTTAAATACAAAACCAATTATATCCCGAGATTTGTTTTTGTATAAACAAACAAATATATTCAAAGTGAAATTTTAGAAAAAATCTTCATGATGCAAAAACATATGTTTAGAATTCAACATGATAAGAATAATAGAAATCAGCATTGGTAATGCATCTAGAGCTTTTTGAGAAAAAAATGTATCCTTATTTCCGAGTCTTCAAAATTCAAAACTAAGAAAATAAATAACTAGTTAGCTAAAATAATAACGAGCCAAAATAACTAACTAACAGAAATAAATAATGCGCCTAAATAACAATAACAAATATAAGAAATGCGCCAAAAACACAAATTGACTACATAGCATAATATATTGAATTTGAATCCATAAATTGTAAATTTCTTACCTAAAAACATAGGATTTTGTTTTAAAAAAAAAACACTTTTACTAGCATAATATTAGAATTTTTTTCAATATAAATACATAAAATTTTAGAAAAAACATATCATTGGATCAAAAAGAAATACAATAGCATAGTCAGGTAGAAGCATCTTAAAAAAAAA
>PKML01066275.1:306739-323363 GCA_002933935.1 Eutrema yunnanense | reverse complement strand
CCCCCCCCCCCCCCCCCCCCCCCCCCCCCCTTAGTTTCTGAAGCCTCTTTCAAAAGACAATTAGTTATATATTATTTTCAGAAAAGAATATATACTTCCTATAAAATCCCCTTTTATCAATTATACCAAACATGAAAAAAAAAATTGAAAAGAAGATATACTTCCTCATATATGATCCCAAGTCCCCAACATGGTCGGATATTTATACGTAGTTATTACTTAAGCATGAATAATCACAAT
Source organism: Eutrema yunnanense (assembly GCA_002933935.1). NCBI lineage: Eukaryota > Viridiplantae > Streptophyta > Magnoliopsida > Brassicales > Brassicaceae > Eutrema > Eutrema yunnanense. The sequence goes on along the minus strand of PKML01066275.1, from coordinate 323,123 downwards.
ACATTAGAAACTATATCGAAATTAAAAAGAAGATAATATTTTTAATATCAGCCCAATTATATTCTAAATTTGTTTCTCAACATAGAAAAAAAACATGGTAACAGATATATCCAAAGTGCAAATTTAGTAAAATCTCCATCCATACATTCCTATAAATTACTTTCACACCATGCACCAAATCATAACAATTTCGTTTTTTTTGTTTGGTTCACAAAACAAAAATGAGCAAATCATTTTTCAATACTTGTGTTGTTTCAATTACTATTCTATTCTTGATTTTCAATGTTAAAACAGTGCATAGTATCATATGCCCTGATGTGACAGCCACTTTGATGTCGTGTTTATCATACATTACCAGTCCAGAACCAGATGCTAAGCCAAAACCAGATTGTTGCAAAAGCTTGGACACAATTTACCGTATAGTTCCGATGACACAAGATCGTCGGATTTTCTGCGAATGTTTGGAAAAGGATGTAAAATCGATTAAAGCAGATACCAATAAACTTATCAGTATACCTAAGGTTTGTGGCTTTACTAAATTTCCAGTAACCTTTGACACGACGACTGATTGTGGCAGGTAAATTTTAATATTTAAAACAAAAGTATTGATTCTTTAACTATATAATTTTCAATTTTGATCTAAATTAAATTATCAAGCTTTTTTAAAAAACTTATTAGTATAGTGGGACAATTTGCCAAATAACCAATTTTGGATAAATCATTAAGAAAATAACCATAGATAAAAGAAATTAAGCAAGTAACCAAATGATTGTTTTATGGACGATTTTGCCCTCCTCTGCACTTGGTCTAGATAGTCTATACTCCCTCTGTTTTTTTTATATAAGGGGTTTTTCCTAAAAGCACGGGAATTAATAAAAAACTTTTTTTTGCTTGAAACATTAATTAACAGCATTTAATTATTCAATTTAAACATTAAATGTTGTTGTTAACATAGTTTTTTTGCAAAGATAAAGTAGTTTTTTTTGCAAAGATAAAGTTAGAGTAATTAATTAAATTTTGGGGAATGTGAAAAGCTCTTATATAAAAAAACAGAGGGAGTACTATTTTGATATTTTTTCTATTTGATAGCACAATATCAAATAGATAAAAGAAAGGAAAGATGAATAGTAATCCCGAGATGAATAGTAATCCCGAGATGAATAGTAATCATGAGATGAATAGTAACTACAGAGAATAACCAACCTCGTCTACGCTAAATGAGAAAACTCAGAGTGAATAGTAGTCTCATGATGAATAGTGTCCCGGGATGAATAGTAGTGATGATTATGTCGAGAAAGGAAAAAAGAAAAAATAGAAAAGAGATCAAAAAAAGAAAAGATGAATAGTAATCCCGGGATTACGGAGTCTCGGGATGAATAGTGAGAGAAGGAGAGAGAGAGAGAGGTAGCGTGGGAGGGAGCGTGTGAGGGTGAGAGAAAATGATAAATATGTATTATTACATAATATACAAAGAATATTGATCCATTTTTTTTTTGGTTAGTTTTTTAATTATAATTTTTTTTATGGTTATTGATTTCAATTTCCCTACTATATTTCTCTATTTAATTTTCTCAATAATTTACATGCAGCGTTCAGGTTTAGAGGTGAAGAGAAATTGGAGTCAGCTTATAGATTTTTGAAGACATTAATGTATTTTTTGAAGACATTTAATGTATTTTAATAATCTTAAAATAATAAGATACGACTTCAGTTTTTTTTTTCCTTCTAATTTTCCGTATGTTTCTTTAATATCATAAACATCTTTATATCCGTCCGAAGATTATGAGTAAAAGTTGAAAACATTGTTCAACAATCTAATGCAATTTCATTTTTTTTTTTTAGGTGTAGAATCACTTGTAAGATTTATTTGATATAACAAAAATCTAAGTAACGATTTGGTGTGCCATAAAAATGAAAAATATTTTAACGAATTAACAATTTTAGAGTTTTACCAAGGCAGTACGCAATAACTATTTATTACAGAAATATTTTAGACAATTATATTTAAGTGATTTAGATGAAGTTTAATTTTTTGTCTTTTTATAAATCCAAAGGTATAGTTGTAATAGTTGTATGTTATATGAATTACGAAAAGAACTTAACAAAAAAAAATGAATTACGAAAAGAACACAAAACTCTAATCATACATTCACCCCACCAAACATATAAAAAAAATATCAGTTTTACTTTCACACAACCAATAAAAGAAAGTCAAAACATTGATATACGTATATCTCTCTAGACGATCAACAACAACAAAAAAACTGTTATATCGCCATTGTGGAAAGATTATCTCTGCCACTAATCTTGTACTGTGTTGTGAGAGAAACCAAGACACGATTTCGTTTTCATGTTATGTTCACTGCCAAAAACCAAAAACACGAAGAGAGTGTTTTTGGTTATGTCGAAACCAAAGATAGAGATGAAATGAGAATACGGATTTAGAGTGCAAACATATATATATATTACCGATTGTCTTTTTGAGCAGCCATAGAAGAAGAGCAAGCTCGATGCTGAAGATCATACGCAGCCATGTTTTGTCCACCAAGAATCCGTAAACAGTGATCCCGGCTTTATTGTTCTCTAGATAGGTCACTATATATAAACAAGAAGAGCCAAAATAGTCAAGGTCAAAAAGAATTGTTCCAAATTCATCGTCTGAATCAAGATTTATTTACCTAAAGCTTGACGTTTCTGAAAAGATATGGCGTGGGCATGGATTGGATGTATCGTGGTATTGTCAAGATCACTGTCTCCTTCTCCTTCTTCTTCATCATCAGATGATTGAATAACATTACGGCGACGCGACAAAATATGGAAATGTTGTCTGGATGTCGGATATTTTGAAGTTTCTCCATCATCAAGATCATCAAACGTGTCTAAAGTTGCGCAAACGTTCCATTTTGTGGCAATGCTCGTCACAGAATGAGCTTTGTGAGTCATCTGTGTTGCACTTTTCAAGCATATGAAAAGCCCTGACACCAAACTTATGGAGCATAACTGTCAAAAAAACAGAGACATTGATCAAGATAATGTTTCAAAGATTTCATCTTTCCCATTAGTTTGTCTGAAACATGTAATGTCAAGAACAAGATTGAAAGGGAACACTAGCTCTCGTGGTGGTAAGCAATGCCATGAACTGAGTGGCAGTGACGAAAAACAACGACAGTAGAATGAATCGCCTGAAACGGTGACTAACAATCTTTAGTTCACGGCGGATTTTCAAATGCTCGGCAAGCGTGGACCTAAAATCAGTGATCTCAGAGGCGAAGCAGCGGGAAAAATCATCGAGGCGAAGGATCTGGAGGTGGCAGATGATTTGGTAGACTATACAAGCGATGATGAAGAGTGATGTACGGTAGAGCCAAGAGGAGAGCTGGAGTGTGCAAGCTAAGACATGGCTCAGCGTTGGGTTGATAATGTATGGGATTTGGTTTGAGCCAGAAGCATACCACCAGATGCGATAGATGGCTTGAAGCATTAGCGATGGGAGGACGAGGATAGCCAATAGCTTCATTGATCTCTGCAACAAGAAACAGAGGAGATAGACATGAAAGAAACATAAGTAAAATATAGTTTTAGCAAAGCTCAAATTTTGTGAAATTCATAAAAATAAAATGTAATATTCATTATATTTTATTTCTCAATTTGAACATTTTTATTTCTCAATTTGAACATTTTTATAGCATTGTAAATAATTTGATAAATAAACTTTTTTATATAGCCTTATATAAATAATCTGATAAAATTTAGAAAAATACTCTAAAATAGCACAATTATTTTTTTTGTTCCAAAACTAACACCTTAAATTTAAAATTCCGAAAATAGCACAAGTAATTATGTAAAAATACTTGTTTACACAAAAATAAATTTAAAATAAAATTAAGAGCATATGCAATGGGGTGTCTCATTGAGACATCGACCATTAAAAAAAAGAAAAAAATACAAAGAGAAAAGAGAGAGTATAGAGAGTGGGTGTCTCAACCTTTTCTTACACATGTCATTTTCTGATTGGTCTAATTTTATTTTTTAAATTAAAATTTAATTATAAAACTAAATTCTATTAAAATATTAGTATTATTTGGTTTTACCAATGCAGATGCTCTAAACATTATGTTTGTGTTTATTATTTCCAATTTAAAATTTAGTTTTTCCCTATTAGAAAAAGATTTTAAGTCTTTTTAATATTAAATTTGTGCTATTATTGTCAAGATTTGTGATATTATTGTTAAAATTTGTCATTTTCAAGTATTGATACTAAGTTTAGAACAAAATGTTTAAAAGTGTGCTATTTTGGTCGATCGCCCTACAATTTATAGCCGTAAAAATGTTTTAAAAAGTATGGATATAAACATAAATATATGTATGGATATCTGCATTTTTAAATTTCAGTATTTATAATTTCTTCGTATTAAATTTACTGATATTTTGCCATATTATCAAGACCATTGAGCCAAAAAGGGATTATCCCACTAATCACCAATTAACCCCACAAATTGAACAAGATTATATTACTAATCATGAAAATCGGATACTAATACTAAAATTAGCGGAGGCGTTGTGTTTAACCTGGATCTCGGCTTCGTATCCGACCCTAACTTTTTCGCTGACGTCTTTGAGCTTATCGAGGAACAGGAACTTTCGGATACCGTATTTCTTAGACCAATCCGAGAGGCTCACGAACGAGATTCCGGCGAAGATCGATAGCGAAAGCTGCACCAAGGCGTCGTACGGACGGTGGTGTTTGAAATCACAGTCGCCGCAGGTTAGAACGAAGTGGGAGATCATTGGGACGATGACGGCGAGGAGGAAGAAGACGGACCACGAGAGGATAGTTTTTACGCGGTTCGACTGGTCGAACCAGAGAAGGAGTTTCGGAAACGAGAATTTGGTCGCTTGTGACTCCGGCGGTTTGTGGATCGGGTCGGGTCGGTTCCCGGAGCTGAGGAATTCTCCAGATCGGAGCTTCGATGATTCTTCCATCGGAAGGGTAATTTAGTAATTTTTAGATAATCTTGCGGAGTTTAGGACTTTGGATAAATCAAATCACAATCCGAATTTAAGGGGAAAGCTAAAAAAATATTCATGATTTTGTAAGCCACCTGTACGATGATTTTTTTAATATTCAAATATTTATAAAATGCCGGCCATAGAATTTCTTCTATATCTGGGAAAGAAAATATGAAGTAAAATGTAAAAATATTCCAATTTTTTTATGTTCAGTGATCTATGCATGGGTGTTCGTGTTCGGGTTCGTGTCGGGTATTTTGAATTTTCGGGTTTTTAGGTTTAGAGGTTTAAATTCCATTCGGGTATTTATAATTTTTGGGTCGGGTTCGGTTCGGATTTTTTTGGGTTTGGTTTATCCGAAATATCCAAAAATACTCAAAAAATCCAAAAAATAAACTACCCAAAAATACTCGAAAGTATCCAAATCACCCGAAAACCCCAATTAAAAAAACTATCCAAACTACCCAAAAGTACCCGAAAGTATTTGAAATACTCGGAAAACCCGAAAAAAATGAGAGGAACCAGCAAGGCTAGGTACAAAGGGGGTTAATAGGTTTTGTTAGTTATGGGTTTGTTTGGGTACTAGTTTGGGTTTCGGTTCGGGTCGGGTATTATCCAAAACCCGAAGTACCTAGACACTAAGACCCATTCGGGTATTTTTCTAGTTCGGATCAGGTTCGAGACCGGGTTTTTTGGGTCGGTTCGGATTCAGATTTTGGGTACGGTTAAAACGTTCAGTCTTAGTTCAGTCATGTGATCAAAAAAAAAATTGATAAGTATTTTTTTTTTTAATTACCAAAATATCTTAAACGACGGATTTCAATTTTTTTATCTCCATTCTCCGAAAAAAACAACAATCATACACAATTTTAAATTATGTGATTCAATAAAAAAAATTTAATTGCAAGTTGAGACCTCCAACCAATGTTTATTTTTTGTATTTCTTTTTATTGTTAGATTTTTTATTTCTATTAACAGAAATGTAGTTGAGAACTTAACTTTTCTAATCTCCAATATAATCTTTGTGCAGCATCAAGCTCTGAACAGCCAAGAAGAAGTCGTAATGAGCAAGGAGATAATTAATGTACATTACAATTCCCAAAAATAATAAGATAAAACACCATTTGTTCGTTATCAATAATCCTGAATTCAGAAATCAGAAACAGAAAGCATGTCTTTTTATATACTAATAAGAACTGAAAAACAATGCAAGCTAAAGTTGTTGACCTAAAAGCACCAAGGACTTGCTAGTGACGTCTTGTTTCGAGTGAGAGACCTGATCGAATCAGACTCTATACTCCAAGGGTTAGTAAACTGAAAGAAAAACCAATCTTGTTGGATTCTTGAAACCTCAAACTTGTCTTTTTATGTTTACTCATTTGAATCCCCTCCACTCATGCATGATAATTAGCAGAATTTGTAAGTTTTCAGTCACAAAACTCGACAGTCTATGGGTGCACTTGCCCCGTTAATTTTTTTTATATACTTGTAATTTTGTTAAGAGCATCTCCATCGGCAGTGTCTGCCATTAAAAAAATAATGTTTTTAATGTTTTTTTGCTTTTTTCTAAAAAATGTGAGACATCCACCCTTAAAAATTCTTGTTTGAGACATCTTGAAAAACCATCGCGCTGCCATTGCGCGAGGGTATTGATCCAAAATTTTTTTTTTTATTAGGTGTCTACCGCTGACGATGCTCTAAGTAAATTTGGAATGATTCAATGCAAAATTCTTTTTACTGCCCCCATATTAGTTAATTGAATTTGGTCAATACGATGATTGATAGTTTTGTTTGGTAAATAAGTAACAGCTTCATTGACACGCTGCCGTTTTGAGTCGTTTGCTGTTTGTCAAAAAATTACAGCGTTTTGGGAAGAAGACTCTTGATTCTTCGGGAAGACTTTTCGTTTAATCTTGTCAACAAACAATAAAAAAGGGAAACTAATTATTTATTGTGAGAGGAATATTCTTTAGGATCCTTTTCTTCCCCAAGGAATCTAAACCTTGTGAATCTCTTTCTCTAAAACCCAAAACATTATCCACTTTTCATCGAAAGCTCTCTTCGTTTCCGTTACCATGACGTTGGAGACTTACGACGGCGATGTTCACACCGTACCACAATCCGAGAACGATAGCGAGAAAGAGAGAGGCGGTGAGCTTTTCGTGCCACCTCTTAACTTCGCTATGGTCGACAATGGAATTTTCCGTTCAGGTTTCCCTGAACCGGTTAGTTTCAGCTTCCTACAGTCTTTGCGACTCCGATCCATCATGTAATTTCTCTAATTTTGTTCTCTTAATCCTCGATTTTGATGCGTAATTAGGTCTGCTTCGTTTTGATTCCGTCGTCTTAGTTACAAAATTGTAATTAATCGCCAATTCACAAGTATAACTACGAAGAGGTATGAGCTAGGGTTTATAGAGCTTTTTCTACTGTTCTATCATCAAGCAATAGAGATTGGATCTAAAAAGAAATATCTACACATGTTTTGAGATATGTAAAATGCTCAAAAAGTTTATCCACTGTGTTAGTCTCTAATCACTTGATTAATTTTGATCTAGATATTTGTGCCGTGAGCCATATCCAGAGGTGAATAGAGAATTTGCAAAATCAAATGGGATCCAAGTGTTTCAATTTGGAATTGAAAGATGCAAGGTGAGGTTTGATGATACTGCTTAATTGGATTTTGACCTCGTTACTTCGCTTCCATGATATGATTTCGTATCGGCTTAAGGCGCAAATGCTTATCGATTTGAATCGCATGTTCTTAATTGCATAGTGTGAGGTTATATTGTTGCTTCAATTACTCATCCCCAAGATCTCTCATAATGATGGAATGATGATTAATTAGTCTTTCTTCGTGTTATAAATCTTTAACTCTTGAATCTCAAAATGAAGTGAAATGGATACTAAGGTTTTAAATCATCTAATTGCCTGAGCCCATCTATGTATGCGTCTTCTATGGTGGAAACTTGTGTTTAGCATGTGAAAGAGGTAGAGTTTTATGTCCATAACATAATCTGTGGTTGATACCAATATTTCGATCTCCGTTTTCAGGAACCCTTTGTTAATATCCCGGACGAGGTAATCCGAGAGGCATTACAAGTACTCCTAGGTAACCTCTCTTGTCTCTCCAAAACCTCATTTTGATCATCTATCTAAACCATATTATATTGCGTTCTTCTTGCCTTTTTTTTTTTAACCAGATACAGAGAATCATCCTGTCTTAATCCATTGCAAAAGTGGGAAGGTAAAATGAAATCTCTGTCTTCTGCTAAACCCTAGTCACGATCTTTTCTTTGTGATCGAAAGAATCCTAATATCTTCTCCCTCGGTTTCAGCATCGGACGGGATGTCTTGTGGGGTGTGTGAGGAAGATACAGAGATGGTGTTTGTCTTCCATCTTCGATGAGTACCAAAGATTTGCAGGTTCCAAGGCTAGAATCTCAGACCAGAGATTCATGGAGCTTTTTGACATCTCCAATCTAAGGCATTCACAACTTACTTTCTCATGTTCCAAGAGGTATACTCATTGATTACTGGAAAGTGAAAACAAAACGTACAACTTTCTGTGTTGAATGTTGGGGTAAAAAAGATTATAGTTTTTTTTTAGATGAAAAATTTGAGATTTTTATCATTCAATAAAAAAATATACATTTATTCCAAAGTAAATAAATAAAAATTGTAAGGTTTTATCGGAGGGTACGAGACTCTCCTTTTAAATGCTATCATGTAGAACAAGTTTGTCATAAATATTTCTATTGTTTTTCGTATTCAGCTTGAATATTCATAAGAACTTGGGTAGAGTCAGAAATGCAAACGAACGAGCCAAAACAAAGATAAGTTCGCAAGACCCTTTATAGCCGAGATTACGGGTTACATAAAGGCAAATTGAGCAAAAACACAAACGAAAAACAATCCGAAATTCGAATTTTTTATGGTATCCAACAAATTGGCAAATTACAAAGTATTAGAAGTGAAGCATACCAAAGAGAGAAATGATTAGACCTAATTTCATTTTAATTGAAATAATCACCTTGAAATGTAATTACGATGCGTTTCATCACGATGATATTTGTAATTCTGGATTAGGTTGGATCATACGAAACTATACTGAGAATTTTCATGATGGAGGTATGGGTAAAAACCAAAAACGACACACACCCGCAGAAGCAGAATGTTCCGTACTACTATGGGCTATACAATCCTCTTAGTCTTTAGGATATCGTAAGGTGGAATTCGAAGGAGACAATGTGGTTATCAATCGCATCATCAATGAGATTATGGGCTATACAATCCTCTTAGTAATATGTTTGAGTCAATAAAGTTCTCATATAGGAATTGATTTTCTAATATGTGTGCAGATACTTTAGCCAAAAAAGCTACTACTGCTTTGTCACAATGACGTTTATTCCATTGTTGTCGTAAAAATTTTCAAATTCTTGTATACAATGTCACTGCTTAGTTCTAATATTACTTGTTTCATTGTTGTGCTATGTTCTTTCAAACTCTTGTAAACAATGATAACTTTGAAAATCAATAAAGATTTTAACCGGAAAAAAGAGAAGCAAATATAAAATTTCAAAAAGTGAAACGTTTACGAATTAATTTTTGAAGGTCCAACATTTATATATCCAATCGTAATTCGGAAGAAACCTCAAGCTTTTTAAAACCCCTGCGAGACCCGAATTCCAAAACAGTCACACACTCTCTCTCTCTCTCGCTATTGGATTCTTCTATGGTGGAGGTTTCCTTCAAAATCCATTCTTATTTTCCTTTCAGAAAATCTCTTTCGAGCGTCTGTAACTGAGTTGATAATGAGTGAACTCGGTATCGAAACCAGTCAGACTCCTCCGCAGACGACGACATTTCTCGATTTGCTCCGGGGGCAGATGGACGGCCTTGATCGAACCAGGAGAAGGAAACGGACTCTCAAGGAACGGCTAGGATTCAAAAGTATCGGATGCTGTGGGCCCACCTGGGGTCTCCGGTTAACCAATAACACTCGCGCAAGAGAAGTAGACCAACCATTCGAAACCGGACTCGTTTCCGGGTCGGATCATGTAACGGGTCCGTCAAACCCGGGTATGAACCTCGCGACGGCGTTAGCGGCGGAGAGACATTACAGAACGGAGGAAGCGGCGTCTGGGAGTTTGACGCCGTTAAGGGTATCGTTAATGAGATTGCTGGAGGAAACGGCGGAGAGAGTCGTCGGCGAAGGGAAGGAAACGACGGAGAGATTAACGGTTAGAGGTAATGATTCGGTATGTTGCGTGTGCATGGGAAGGAAGAAAGGCGCGGCGTTTATCCCATGTGGACACACTTTTTGCAGAGTGTGCTCTCGAGAGGTGTGGCTTAATCGAGGCTCGTGTCCCCTCTGTAACCGTCCGATCATCGAGATCCTCGACATTTATTGAAACATTGAATCCTACGGCTGTTAGAAGTCCGTTGCACGTGACTTCAGTGAGTGTGGTGCCTAGAGATTCACATACCAAATTTAATTACGTCGTCTATGTTTACCTTATTGGAAATTGGAATATTATTGAGGATCAAAATTCAAAAGTATATGTATATATATATTCCCTTTCTCTTCATTCTTTTAAAGATTTTTGGTTTTCGACCTAAACAAGTTATCATTTTCTTTTTCTACTAGGATTGATTCGCGCAGACGTGATAAATATTTTTCTAAACGTTTTTTTTGTTTAATACTCCCTTCGTTCCACAAAATAGATTTTTTAGAAACAAAATTTGTTTCACAAAGATAGAATTTTTAGCTTTTCTATGCAAATTTTATCAATTAANTAATGATGCTTTGAAAATTTTAAGAAGATTAATTAAATTTATTGAACTACTATTGGTTTAGAGATAAGAAATTGTTCAATAACAAAAATTGATGCATTTATAATTAAATATTAATTATTTTTTTAATATATGTGANATACTCCCTCCGTTTCATAATAAGTGTCGTTTTAGACTTATTTTTTTTGTTTTAAAAAGAGTGTCATTCTACAATTCCAATGTGATTTTGTATACACAATTCCTGTTTTATCCTCATTAAAATATTATAACATTTGAATTTAAAGCATTCACACTTAACTATTAGTATATTAATTATGGGTATATTTGTATATTTTATGATTTTCTTAATTTGTGTGAAAATTGTCAGAATGACATTCTTTTTGAAACAGAGGGAGTATGTATTATTAGTTCCTTAATTCCTTAGTATATATGTGTTGTTTTAACGCAATTCATACGGCTTAGTAAATGGATGTATATTTACTCCATATATTTGTAAACCTTGCAATTACAAATTTATTCGAGAAATAAGTTTATATATTTGCTCCGCATGTTAGTATGAGCGAGTGTTACAAACTATTGATTAATTTATAATTCTTTTTTCATACATATAAAATAGAAAGCATTAGGAATCTGTAACGGAAAAGTTTGTTATTTTTTATTTAAAACAATTGAAGTCTGCTTTTATTACTTGTGCTCGAGGAGCTTACCTCTTCAGCAGCTACACTAAAGCCTAATGAGCCCAACAGAGAGATGTAATTACCAGAACCCTGTTTATTTGGAAGACCAATGATCTTGTCTTCTAAATTAACCATTGGTGACTCTAACATCTGCATTGCGTCCTTATTCCCTACTTTCATTGTAGGATGTGAACGTGAGACGATATTTGTTTCTCTCATTATTCTATCTGTCATGTTTCTCATATGGGGTTGTTAAACGAATTCTTTGGTTAGAATCAGAATCATTGACTCTATTTCATCAGTACGAAAATCAAAAACTTTCTCTTTTTTATTTTGTTGAAATCATTGGTGATTGTAGGAGGAGACTCAAGTCTGAGAAAAGATCTTTGCGGTTATTGAAGGAGTTGTCTTTTTTTTAAGCTTACGGCAGAGGCATTCTGAGATGGGGGAATCTGAAGCATCGGTGGCGAGTTGTGAGTTTATCGTCGTATTTAGTCTTAGTGAACTAATTTTTGAAATAGATATTTTGGAAGTTTTGTTTAATGTATTTTTTTTTTCAAATGGTATATGTTTAGGTGGATGCTGAAGTGACGGAAGGAGAAGAGAGAAAACCACTAATCAATTAATAGCATCAAGTTTCAATTATTCGCATCTTAAAATCACTAATGTAATAACCATTAATTAATTCTAACTAAAATCTTAGTCAAATTTATATTTTAGAAATTTTATTGGATTATAAGAAATCAATAAAATACATAAAAAAAACTTCTTGGAAGAAAAAAAAAATGTGAATCTGAATTTTATGACGCGATTGATTTGTTTTTTCCTCACCATCAAGAACACGTAAGTGATGCTGTGATGGTTGTGTGTCGTCTCTCAAATTTTATTTTTGTCTTCTTTATGTTACAAACTTACAATCACAANTTGCAGCGAAAAAGCAAAAGCATCTATCGTTGCCACCATGTGAAACTACATTGTAGTATGCTTGCAGAAGACGCTATTAAGGCAGCACTAAAAGACTACATGGTGAAGCGTGCGAGTATGCTTGCACAAACCTAAAAGAGATACAAAGGATGGTGTATTATAGATTTGGTGATTTAAGTAAAATATATACAACTAGATTAGGTCCCGCGTATACGCGGGGTTTGTAATTAAATTTTATAAGTCGTGAAAAAAAAAATCCAAAAACGAAAAAGTGAAATTACCCGTTAAACTAAATAAAATAAGATTAAGAACGTCGATACGAAAACACGTACCGATAGAGAAGCCTAAAAAAGTAATAATTATTTATTTATTTTGAGTTTTTATTTATTTTTTTCTATTATATGGTTTCTAAATATTTCCAAATATTTGTCACATGTTTCCAAATATTTGGGTTTTCCTATTTCTATTTAAATTATGTTTATTAATATGTTTATTTTTATTAACTCTGCCTTTTATGATAAATTTAAAATTTCTATATTTATTTTTGTTTAGTAACTTTACCTTTTAAGATTTGGAATCAGTTATAACTTTTTTTGAATTCTTAGTTTTTCCTTTTTTCTATTAACTTTGGATTTTAAAATATATTTTTTTCCTTTTTGTTTAGTAACTTTACCTTTTAAGATTATGAATTGATTATAATTTTTTCTTTTTATTGTAAATATTATGTGGATTATAAATGTTTCTTTTTATTATTAATATTATGTGGCACAAATTATTTGTTTTTTTTAACACATATCAAAATCTGATCGATTGACATAACACGTGTCGCGATCTGGTGAGTTAATAACTTTGAAACATTCTCCTTTATATAATAAGATGATTGATATATCTAAGCAGATTGTTTCAAAGTTGCTAACTCGCATGATCGTGACATGTGTCAAGTTAATCGATAAGATTTGGGTATTAATCTCTTTAGCCGCATTTTGCTGATTTATCATTAATTGTTGCATCATTGCCTCAAGCTTAGTTAGACATAAGTGGATCTTTATGCGAAAGATGAATGAAAGTGATATATGAAAAAATATACTTTCTTGTGGTGGATGCAACTATTTTTAGATTATTTATGAGTCTGACAATGAGAGAAAGACTTGATTAGTCTCAAAAGAATTTAAATGCCAGAAGGAGTCTAGAAAGATTTAAACTGCTAGAAACAATAAGTTTTAGTTCTTGAAAACTTATAAGATTAAATCGATATTGTTATGGAACAATCAAGGCATATGTGTCCGAGATTTGCACGAGTCGGACTGTGCTCATTTTGCTACCAACAACACTCTGAGATAAAACCAAAAACAGATAAAACGCACAAAGTGTACTAGGAAACGCTGAAGGAAGCTTATGTGAGGGTTTTGAAGACATGATCAGTGTTATTGGTCTTTTGGATGCTAGACCTGGTCTAGAGACTAATATTGTTTTTGAGATTGTTGAGATTGAGGAGCCGTTGGAAGTGGGGTTTGATGTAGGTGAATACCATCAGTTCGTACTCGATGCTGGTGACTATAATGCGGTTCATTATGGAGATGGTCATAGTGAAGAAGAAGATTATGACGTAATTGAATATGGTGAAAAGGATGATGAGGATGATGGGGTGGATCTAGAAAAATATGCTCGCTTGAAAGACGGACTAGGTTATCGTAAGAATGAGAAAATTTATCTACTGGTGATCTAGAAGAAGATGCTCGCTTGGAAGAAGGATTAGGTTATCAATATAACAAACTAGAAAGTTAGTTTTACAGAGGACTCTCCGTTTCAAAAAGAGTCTTTGACTCATAGGAAAGTGGACCTTTTGGCTGTGTTTTTTTTTCCTATTGTTGAGATTTTCGTATCATAACAAAGATTTAGCTGAATCACCGAGGAGATATTCTTGTTTGTGAAAGTTCGTTAACTGATTTTATAATCCGTTTAGTTTTAACTAAACTAAACTAAATATTTTCTTATTTATTTACGGTTTGGGATGTTACCAAATATGCGTTAATTCCGATTGCAATAACCTCACTCCAAATACTCTTAAGATTAAAGAACAAAATTCTGTAAGATATCTGAAAAATTATTAAAATCATTTCTAAAAGTGTTTTGACCAACCAAAAAAAAAAAGAAAAAGAGAGATCATTATAATAGTGCTGACAAAAAGATTATCAATTATCGACTTAATTAACCGACATCATATCGGAATAGATATTCTCTTGCCGTTTTTTTATTTATTTAGTTGGGTTGCGATTTCTTTTTGCGATTTTCTTTCGATTCTCTTTTGCGATTTTCGGAAATTGGGTTGCGATTTGTTTTTGCGATTTCTTGCGATTATCTTTTGCGATTTTTGGAAAACCCTAAATTTTTTACTTGATATATATCTCACGTTTATAATTTTTGTGAAACTCATTCATTGCCATCGTCTCTTTGATCCGTCTAGATTTCTCTGTTAGTACGCGAAACACTTGTGTCTTTAATTCAATCATTCTCTGTTTTGTATTATTTAAAATCATGAACTCAAGAGAAGGTGGAAGAAAAAGGTAATAACTCGATCGAAGAATATAAACAACACACTAACATAATATTTTCTTAGGTTGTATTACGTTTTTGTTTGATCGGTATTATTTAACTTGCTCTGAATTGCTTTACTGCTTAAATACTACTTAAACATAGGTTCGCAGGGATATGACTAGATGGAAGATGAAGAGCAGCACATGGAGGTATTTGTTTCTATGTCAATTTCTTATTACTTTCTCGCTATTCTTGGTTCGTCGTTTCTTTCGGTTTCTTCTTGTTTGCAAAAAGTTAATCTTGATTTTGAGTTTTTTTTTGTTGACTAATTTGATATTTTCAGGCTGATGAGTGAATATAAAGTAGACACGATCAAGGATGGTATGCAAGAGTTCTTTGTAGAATTCAATGGAACCAAATACAGTAAGAATCATCAATTTCAGTATCCGTATTTTGATTCACTAAGTCCCCAATTTCGTTAATTTTTCCTCTTAATCAAAGACTGGTTCTCTTGCTTTTTAGTTATGATTCTAATTTTGCTGCTAATGCAGGATGATGGGGTTTTATAATTATTGATGATTTTGATAAGATAGCAGCTACATAGGATAGAAATGTTGATATCTTTTGAACATTTTTTCCTCTTTTTCTTGGTATTTCTCTGCAGCTTCTAGGAACTGATCACTGGACTTTCAATTCTACACAAAAAAATTTCAGGGCTTGATGTTTTCCGCAAAATTTCTAATGGTGTTGACGGTAATAGCTGGCTTGACTGGTTCTTACTTTTGTTATCATTGCCTCTCTTTCTTGATTTATTCATGTAATACTTAAAATATGTCCATATGCTTAGGACTTGAGGAGGGGTGCACCTTATATGGGCCACGATGGTGGTAATTAAGTCCTTATGGACTAAATCTTCCTTCTTTATAGAAGTTTTAATCCTTTTGTATCATAATTCAGGGGCTTGGCCAAATATCTGCTACTGATTCTGTTCGAATAACAAGAAAGTTGAAGTGGGAGGGTTTATTGGGTGAAAAGAAGATTCTTTAGCCGTTCTGTACAACACATAAATGGTTTCTTTGCAGTGTATGTTGGTGATGACCAGATCCGGAAGAAGATATATATATAGTTCATGTCTCAAATTATAGCTAGCCTTCGTTTCAAGCTCTGCTCAGTAAATCCAAAAAGAAGAGTTTGGGTTCGATCGTCCGATGGGTGGCTGGCTAAACGATCCTTTGTCCTGAAGATACCTTCATCAATGTGACTTGTGTGCTAAGGAAAGATGATCTAAAAAGAAAGAATTAATATTAGTTATCCCAAGTTAGAGATAGAGTTATTCAATGTAAATAGGTCAACCTTTTTCATCTTTCTTTATGAGAAAAGAGTTGTTCAAGAATTAATGGTGTCAATGATGTTTCCCACCGCATCAGTTGTATTGGCGGTGA
>PKML01066275.1:273897-302921 GCA_002933935.1 Eutrema yunnanense | reverse complement strand
GAAAAAAAAAAGAGAAGTCAACTAAGACGAAGACGATAAAGAAGAAGAAGTAGCAGTTGAAAACGATGGAGGATAAGAAGGAAAAGACGAATATTATGAAAAACTAAAAGATAAAGAAGAGGGAGAAGAAAAAGACGAAGTCAATTAAGACAATGAAGAAAAGAAAAATAGTCGGGGAAGACGAAGATGGTGAACAAAGAAGAATGAAATGACGAATTTGGAGAAGGGAGAAAAGTAATCAGAAGAAGAAGTCAGAAAAGCCGGAGAAGAAAACCAATACATAGTAGACGAATAGGAAGTCGAAAAGAACAAAGAAGACGAAGGTGATGAAGAATGAGAAAAAGAAGAAGAATAAGAAAGAGAATAATATAACCCGGAAGAAGAAGAAGATGAAGACATAATAGAAGAGGAACAAGAAATTGAAGTCGAAGACGATGATGAAGATGAAAGAAAAGGGTGAGGAATAAGAAAATCGAAAGATGTATAAGAGGAAGAAGAAGTAGAAGTCGAAGACAATGAGAAAGCGCAAGGAAAAGATGTGGAAAACACGAGTGACAAAGAAAAAACGGAAGAAGAAAACAAAAACAAAATTAAAGAAAACGAAAAAGAAGACGTGAGAGAAGAAAGAGAGATAAATGTGGAAGACGATGATGAAGAATATATAAAAAAGACGATAAAGAAGAAAAACCAAATGATAAATAAGAGGGAAACAAATGACGAAGAACGATTATGTGAAGACGAATAACTCGCGTTTGTCTTAGTTCAATTGGTTTGTGGGTTTCATACACTTATTTAATATTGGTTTGTGAGTTTTTAGTTTTGTATAGTGTTTACTTTTTTGGATTAGCTTTATTTTGATCATGTATATCTCAAGTGGTAGTTCTAAATTTCTTCGGTTTATAACATAAAGTTTTGTATTACGTTTTTGAGACCCCTCGGCACGCGCCTTGCGTGCGCGGGCTACCTACCTAGTGATTATGGATAAAGCTGTCAATTTGTAATAATTTATCTATTTAATCCGTTTTGCATTGAAATAAAATATTATTCGAGCTAACCCGTAAAAACTTATAATCTTTAAAACTTAACTCTAATATGCACCGTTAAATGACTATAGTTTTTGTGGTTAATCTACAAACTCTTTAAAAAAAATAGTTTAATTGTGTCTAACTTTTTATAAAATTAGTAAAATATTTTTCAATTTTTGTTTTGATAGATATTAAAATATAATATAATAAATTATAATGAAAATATAGTAAGATTTTGAATAGATTTTTTTTTTTGAATATATATGAATTGATTATTATTTTAAAATATATAGTATTGAAAATAATAAAAAAATTAAATAATAAATAACCTCTTTAATGTAAAATATATAATTTCCATATTCTAATCAATAATTTAAAAAGATTATTATATCTTTTCATATTTTAATTATTCTTTGTTATTTGTAATGTCATTTCATGTAATAACTTACAAAACAAAGTTCATTTTTTAAAATGTCTTCTTAAATAATATTATAGAGATGTACCGTTGATTATTTTAGAGAAAAAATATAAACTGGCTAAAAATATCCAATCATAGCAAACCAACAAAACCCGAACCAAAACCAATTAATTACTCAAGTGAACCAATTCTGAAACCGAATAGATAAAAACGATATAGCTGATTCTGAAATCTAAGCCCTTTATCTAAAAGGTCTAAACCGAATAAATCAATACTATAAAAACACAAAGGCTGCAACTGGTTGCATCTTTAGAGGAAAAAAATCAGAAGAAAAATAGATTCGTTTAAAATTTTACCATTTATGTTGAAAATGAAACTTGAGAGGAATCTATTTTTCCAACTCATTCCACGTTAGTTAGATGAACAAAGAAGAGAAAATTAAGAAAAACTTTTCTCCACTAATAAGGAAAGTAACAAGTTGAAAATTATTCCTCTATATTTTTTCTACTAATTTTTATTCATCTTGTTACTTTGGAAGACAACCAGTTGCAGCCAAAGAGTCTCTCCAGCAGTGACAACTCAGCATTTCTGTACTAGGAGAAGCTGACACATCATTAAAAAAATCTACCAATTAAAACATTTGAAATAATACAGGTCACTAAGTACGAGTCTCTTCCCGTTTTTCTATCGGACTTTGGGGTTTGGAAAATCGAGCTTCATCGGAGTCTAATTCGAAGAAATTCAGATGCAGAGCCGTCCGTGAGAAAGCCAAAGAGATCGAGAAAGAGAACTCTTCGTCTTCTCCTCCTCCTTCTTCTTCTCTAGTCGAAGAAGTTACGAAGAAATATGGACTCGAAGTTGGTCTATGGAAGGTGTTTTCTTTCTTCCTCCATATTCGTTTTTGTTTTCAACTTTTTCTGGTTTTTGCTTTTCGTTCTTTATATATATATCAGACGAATCGAAATTGGTAAAAGCAATACGTAACATGAACGATATTGGTCATTAATCATCTCTATATGTTAGAATTTTGGGGGTTGTTGTATGAATATATGAGCATATGAGCAGATATTGAACTTAAAGGATGAAAAAATCGATGGAGAGAAGAAGAAGAAGAAGAAGTAATCAAAGACAGATGAGGCTAAAGAGTTACTTGCTAAGTATGGTGGTGCTTATCTTGCTACATCCATTACTATTTCCCTCATTTCATTCTCACTCTGCTACGCCCTCGTCACTTCCGGTGTTGATGTTCAAGCTCTTCTTCTCAAGGTTTCATTCACTTCTTGTTCATACTAAAGTTATGTTTTTTGCTTGAGGTGATTGAGTAAAAGCTGATTTGGGTATTGGGGTTGATGTTTTTGACTTTTTGGTGATTGGAATGAAAGGTAATTTGGGTATTTTTGGTTTTTAAGGTTGGGATTTCGACGAATCAGACGGAAGAGAAAGTAGGAGCCTTTGTTCTGGCTTACGCGGCGCATAAAGCTGCATCCCCGATAAGGTTTCCGCCTATCGTGGCTCTGACTCCTATTGTAGCTAATTGGATTGGGAAGAAAGTGGAGAAGGAGAAGGATGATTACTCTTTTCCCTTAGCTTATTTGGAGGTATTGAAATGTAGATGTTATAATCACTATATACTATTGGGAGATCGACCATATCGAGAAGAATGGAAAACATGAAGAATATGAATATTTACCAATATCTTAGTTTAGAAAATTTACCTTTATCTCTAAATATATTATTTACATTTATGTTTATCTTAATTTAGGAAATATAAATTACTTCTATCTCTATATAAGTTTATGCATATTGTAACATTATTCTTATGAGAGTCTAATAATAATTATTCCTATACACTTTTGTGTTCTTACTCTCATCAATTTATCATATATTGGAAACATTCATGAATCCTCACGTCTCTCTACTTTCTATGTACAATAGTTCACAAGTTAGAAAGATAAGTTCATAAGATACAGAACCAAAGAATGGAAGAATCCAAGTTGTGAGATAGCTTTAGACGTGTCCAAGTGAGATCTGGTTGGTCTTGTTAGGCATCTGATAAGAGGCAATTAGTCTTTATCCACTTGAATTTACATGAAAATATGTGATCCAACAAATGACTTGGATGCAGTTTGACAAACCCGACGAATAAAAAAGTAAGCGAAAAAATTGGAAACGAATTGATAAAAGCTATTGAATCATCTAATAGTGTGGAAATAAAAAAGCAGGCAATTTTACACTCCACCTTGTGGTCCAATATACACAACATTGCTCAAGTTAGAGTCTCCAATACTGTTATGCTTTTGTTTTGGCTTCTTAGCCCACCAAAATTTGTTGTCCTTATGCTAAATTGCTCATCTTGCTTCTTCTACATTGACGATAATCACCACTAGCTTCTTCTGAGTCTGACTTATTTGACTGATTTAAAACACATGCCATGTGAATCATATGGAATTTAATCTACAGAAAACGGTGATCCCATGATGCTTTCTTCGGGCCAAAGCTATTGGCCTGATGCCAATCATTGATCAGGTTAGAAAAAAATAACATCCTTGAATGTTTGTGTCATCTAATGTCCGTATAAAAGCAAAATAAATTGACAACAAATTGATCTTTATGACATCTAAACTTGGTTTTATGACATCTAATTTGCAGCAAAACTAATATATGTCATCCAAGAGAAAAGTATGACTCTGATGTAAATTTAAATAGAAAATAGTATCCGATTTGATCATTTTTTATTGTTTCTCAAAGTTTTTTTGTTAGGACGTTCAACGTTTTCTTTGTCTCCTAATTTAAAGATAGCCAAAATGTATATTTTTGAGAATATACTTTTTAGAGTATCTATGTGAAAAAAACTATAACATTATGTAGTTAATATGAAGATTTGACATAAAGAAATGATGGTCAAAAATATAAGGAATGAAGAGTTCCAACATAAAAAAAAAAGTTTTAGTTTAGGAAGGTATAAGGAAGACCAAAGTAAAGAGTGAAATTACGATCTTTTAGATACTCCAGTTTTGCGGAGTCATTGGCTTTCAAAGAGTGAATGAGATAAGAAAAGTGAAGCCAAAGTTGGGAGTGCATTGCTTTCCTAAAACATGCATAACTCCTAATGCAAGTCTAGATTCGTTACATTCTATATTCTTCAGGCCGAATAATAGTTTGTTATTTTATTGTTGGAAATGTGATATTTTACTCATAGATTACAATTTTTAGAATCGTTTATTCTCAAAATGTAGAAAATATTTATTCTTTTTTTATTATTTTTTTTTTTAAAAAAATTGTTTTCATTAATTTTATTAAACTTGAAACTACATACAAAATTAGAATAAATTAGGAAAATAAAATCTTAATAAAGCAATACCCACGACGTAGCGCGGGCATTAACCTATAGGTAAGAATTTTTAATATAATCTCATCGCTCCATCTTACACGAATCTCTTCACTTCCCATAGGTAAGAATTTATATTTCACACGTATACTTATGTTCGTTTTAATTTAGAATTCGACAACTTTATGTCCATCATGAATATATTATCTGGTTTTTCTTCTGATTAAAACAACGCATATACATACAACTTTAATTAGATTAAAATTTTAGAATGAACTATTACTAAGGTTTCATGACAAAAATGTTTGGCAATGATTGATGAAATTTAGTGGGATTGTGAGATTATCAACGAATGATCTCTGTTTGGAACAAAAGTCACGTAGCTAATGAAACTTTTGAAAATTTAGAAGCTGAAGCAATCTCTGTTTTGTCATATTACTCTTCTATCTAATCTTCTAATATTCATGTCATCTTAAAGATTTAGAGAAGGTTACGAAGACTGCTGATTCTAATTGTGGACGAGAACCCCTTCATGTCACTATCTTTCTTATTTTTCTTTTTTATTGGTTGATTGATATGCCGGCTCGAAGTTTCATTGAACTGAGCTTATTGGATGCATAATTTGCTTATCCTGAATCTCTACACAATCTTAACACATGATCAAGCAAATGTTATGCTTTGCTTCTATTACGATGAGTTTTCACGGCATTTCCGTAACAACAAAGTCTTTCCAAACATCTAAATAGGTGTTGCAAGACTTGTATGGATCATTTTTCTTCTTTCATTGTGATAATCGTCTACTCACTGTGATAATCGTCTACTCATTGTGACGGTTTTGTCATGATATTTATGCTTATCACGTGGTTCCTATAACTAATACAAGTTTCATATAATGTTGTTTCAGACAAGGTTTTTTTTCTTCTAATATGATGATGCTCTATGAAGATGATTGTGAAATCCCACTATTAATCATTTTTTGCTTTGTTCATATGCCTTACATATAGGAGTCGGCGAATTTTGAACAAAGCTTCATAGAAGGATCGATCCGGCCCAGAGAGAAGCTCCAGCCCCATAACTGTTTGGACATTGATATAATGAAGCCAAAAAAGATGCAAAAGTAAATCTTGTGAATAACTATGGATAAAAAATGCTTTTTTCTTCAAGTTTCAGCGGGATGTCTCCATTAAGAAACTTTTTGTGGCTTGAGAGGTACTACTAGATTCTATTCATTTCTTTGTAACTCTCAATTAAATTGTTGTATATTTTTCTTACAATTCAACTTGGATTCTCCTTGAATCTTAATGGGCTTCTATCATATATCATAACTTTCGTTATTATTGTAGTACAAATGTTTAAAAGAAGATGAAGTACTCATCGTCGAATTGTACAAATAGATTATGCGTAAATGACTTAACTGTATCTCTAACAATTTATGATTATAAACTCTCGGAATCTTTTCTACATTTTAATAAATCTCCCTTGTGTAGTGTCACATGTGTGAAACTTTGATATCGGCATAGCACAATCTCTTCTACCACTTCACATTAAATGTAAGATCTATTCATTGGTATGAACACCTTATCCATTTTCTTATTTCTTCATTTTACTAACATGTTCTCAATTAATTTGAAGCAAAGGACATATATATCTTCATGGGTAGTGATTTGGTTTCACTACTATGGAGTCTATAAATGGTATGGGTTCCTATCCTTAACCATTTGGAGGCAAGGAAAAGAGAAGAGAGTAGGTGAAGAAAATAAGGTAGAGCAATTACAAGAGGGTTTGGAGTAGAACCTGAGTTGAGAGGTGAGTCAAGCGATCCGACCAGTTTTGCACTCCATGCCAGGCTAAAGACAAACTACTTTGTCAGGGGTTTGGGTGGGATTGTGGTGATCAAAACCGTTTGAATCCATTATTGTGAAGAGTGTTTTCTCATGTAAGGGCATGAGACAAAAACAAAGTTATATGACCAAGAAGAGCAGTAAGGGAAGAAAACAATAAATCCCTCTTTATCAACATGGTGTTAATGGTGTCTTGAAATATGAGCAATGAGGAATAAAAAGATGAAACGAATTTGAAAACGTGGAGATGTGTTAATATGGAATTATGTTGAATAAATTATTTAATTTTCGATAACAACTTTTGAGATATATAGTAAATAAATATGGAAGCTGAGATGTCAATTTTATTAGCTGAAAGCTATTGGATGTAATAGTAAACTTATGTTAAAAACTACCAAAATATGAGAACAACCTGCAACATGCTAAAACTGCCAAAAATGAACGAATCGACAATGATGTCAAATAAATGATAGAAGTTGGGATGCTGCACCATTCACAAAAATTACCAATTTTTTCATTCATATTGTTTTATGCAAATCAAATGTATACTCAAGAGATTCAACTATAGAGAAAATATCGGATTATGTGGTGTTCACTGTTAATATAAAAGTGATTTAAACAATATAGTGTAAAACTTAGATTTATCAAATAAAATATAATATTAAATCAATGAAAACAAAAAAAAATACAAAAAGAACCAAACAAAGCCTCGCGGTGTAACGCGGGTAATCACCTAATATATGTAATAACGGCTAACTAGCCGTGAAAATTCTTCATTTGTGTAGATTATCTATCTGTTTGATCCGTTATCCAAACATAGAACACAAATCAATATGTAGATCTTATTTTCAGTATGTTCAGGTCTGAAATTAATTAAATGTTGACAAAACTCTTTGAATTATAGGGGGCGAATTTACAATATCTGTATCTACTTGTGATATAATGTCCTTGGCAATAGCTTCAACTCTCATACCATGGTCCCTCATGGCCCTCTCCAGTTCATATTTTGTTATGTACCTTTTGTATAAACAAGCCAAATTCACATCTACATTTTCAAACTAAGATTCTCTTGACACACAAGAAAATGATTGCTGGAGATTGATTCATCAAGCTTACCCGCAACCTTTTTTTTTATCAAAGTATTGGAATGCTTTGTGCAAATTCTCATCTCTAACCGATATGTGTCTCTCCATCGTCTCCGAGATAAACTCGTCTACATGGAGTCTTTCATTACCATCAAGATCAGCCAGAACAGAGTTTATTGATTATAATGTTTCGGATTCTCTTAAGATTTTATAGTTATATTAAGATTTTTGTTTCAAGGCATGTAGTTATATTAAGGCATGTAGTTATATTAAAAAGAACAAATCAAGGCATGTAGTTATATTAAGATTTTACCAGTCTCAAATGGGGTTTTGCCGCAGAGTAGGAGGTATAATATAACACCAGCACTCCAAATATCGATTTCTTTCCCGTAAGTTTTCAGGGGAAACGTAATACTTACTCTCGAGTTTACCCTTCAATTCTGTTCCTGTAATTGTTGGAA
Organism: Eutrema yunnanense; assembly: GCA_002933935.1. NCBI lineage: Eukaryota > Viridiplantae > Streptophyta > Magnoliopsida > Brassicales > Brassicaceae > Eutrema > Eutrema yunnanense. Next base: position 294,763 of record PKML01066275.1, on the reverse strand, counting down.
ACACGAACAATCTAAAAAAATTGGCATACTTGACAATATGATAATTTACCCTGAAGCTAAAAAAATGACTAAAACAGAGTCTGTAACAGAGACAGAGTTAGTTAGAAGCTTTTTGCTCTGTTTTAAGCTTAGTGATTTTTGCTCTGTTTTTGCTCTGTTTTAAGCTCAAAGCTATCGGTTTCGGGTCTTCGGCTTGTATGTAAGCTCTCTAATACAGCCGGCTCACCTTCATTGATTAGAAAATAAGTTTGATAAGCTCTCTAATACAGCCGGCTCACCTTCTTTGATGTAAACCGAAGACCCGAAACCGATAGCTTTGAGCGCAAGATCATCATCATCATCATGCTCACTCGAGGAGAGGAAGTTCTCGGGCTTGACATCCCGATGTATCACACCCGTCGAGTGAAAAATGAGCAAAGCAGTCACAATCGACCTCAAGATTCCAGCAGAATCCCTCTCCGAGTAATAGCTATTCGCTTGGATCATATTGGATAGCTCTCCACCAGCACACAGTTCCATCACAATGTGTATTGACTCTGCATCCTCGTACACGCCATTGATTCGTACGATATTGGGCTGTCCTGAAACGTGATTCATGATCTCAACCTCCGTCTTCACGGCTTCTTTCGCTTCCTCGTTGGTTAGCTTCCTCTTGGATATGGATTTGCAGGCGTAACTCTTGCCCGTGGAAATCTCTTGGCACATGTAGGTCGTCCCACAATCACCTTCGCCCAGTAACTTCCCGAGGCAATAAAGCTTTTTGATGTCTTGGAATCGCTTCCCTTGTATGTTCCCTGGCTCTCGACCGGACAAGAGATTCGACCGAGTTAGGTTCTATACTGCAACCCATTGATATTTTTATATTGATCAAGTTTTAGAAGATGCCTTGATATTTGTCATAAACGTGTATGGAAAGTTGTATGAAAAGTTTTTAAAAGTCTAATGCCTACCTATACAAAGGATAAACTTAATGGTTTTAGAGACAATCTCTGAATTAATTGTCGTAATGAAGAGTGCAACTCGTGGGTTGTATATTTAATTGTTTATAGTATTTTTTAAAACTAAATTATAGTTGTGAGAAAATGATATTAGCTAGCATTGTGGGTTGTGTATTTAATTGTTTGTTGTATTTTTTTGTTTAGTTAAATTATAGTTGTGATAAAATGATATTGGTTAACATTATCAATTATGACGGATAAACATAAAAACAATAAATTTAATTACTAACCGTGAATAATAATTTATTCAAGAAAATGTAATATAAACGTATAACAATGATCTTGACCAAATAAAAAAATGTATACAGATATATGTACCTTGTAGTAATCTAATTAAAATATTCAAAATAATTTTAAGTAATCCAAAGAATTTTTTTTTTCTTTGACATAATCCGAGTAATTTTTTTTTTTTTTTGATAAAAGTAATCCGAGTAATTTCTTGCTACAATAGTTTCAAAAATAATGTTGAAAGTAATATGAAATCTCTATTTGAAGGGTTTCTGGCCCCTCACTAAGTATAACTATTGTAAATTATGAAAATCTCTTTTGATTTTAAATAGTGTCATTTCATCGTGAACACAATCGCTTTTATTATATTACAACAATTTTTTTATGGATGGTTGGCCATAATAACTTTATAAATATTAAAAATAGCTAAAATAACTTACTAAGATATTTTAAGATTTCCATAGAATATTTTTACTATATTACCCTTCAACATATCATTAATTTTCTTTATTTGCCACATAAATATAATGAATAATAATTTAAAAATAAATAATCAACTAATTAATAAATGAAAATATTTTTTTTTAAAAGAAATGAAATCATTTTCAAACAAAATAATAATGGCAGCAATCAATCAATTTGTGTTTTAAAAATGAAACATTTCCAAAAAAAAAAGAGAGAAGTAAACGTTGGTTTACTAAAACCATTGTCATCAAACACATTCATATTTAAATTCATCTTTTTATTGACAGCTCGTAAATCTTCAAAACAAATTTTTATTCTGGACAGTTAAAATCTGTACAACTCTTCCAAAATCCGACAAACCATCACTAAACTATAATCGGTAAAATATTTTGTATTTTATCTTTGTTTTGTTTTTGATTATGATTTATACAGAATTAAGTTTTGTTGATTTGTGAGCGAAACTTAATTATAATATTATCTTTGATTGTGTAGATTTATTCGATTAAAACTTATTTGATATGGTGAAAGACAAAGGAAATCACACCCTCAATTGTCATGAATCGATATTCATGGAGATGCATGTATTTTCTCAAAAACATTCAATCTCATATTCATCTATTTTTTAGTTGATTCTGCTAGTTGTGGCGAAATGTTCAATTTGTATGTCTGCCAATTTCTGGCAAATTATACAAAAGTCTTCCAAACTTAAAGGCAGACTTAGAATTCAATCGGCTAGTCTGCCATTTTTTGCCAGACTCTTCAAAATTTTGGCAGACTTTGTGAGAGTCTTCCAAATTTAACGGCATACAGAAAATTTAGTCTGCAAGTCTGCCATTATTTCGGTAGAGTCTGCCAATTTCTGGCAGACTATACGAAAGTCTTCCAAACTTAACGGCTGACTTAGAATTCAATATGCAAGTCTGCTATTCTTTTGGCATAGTCTGCCATTTGTTGCCATACTCTTCAGAATTTTGGCAGACTTTGTGAGAGTCTTCCAAATTTAACGGTTTACAAAAAATTTAGTCTGCAAGTCTGCCATTTTGGTAGAGTCTGCCAATTTCTGGCAGATTATACGAAAGTCTTCCAAACTTAACGGTAGACTTAGAATTCAATCTGCTAATCTGCCATTCAAATGGCAGAGTCTACCATTTTTTGCCAGACTCTTCAGAATTTTGGCAGACTTTGTGAGAATCTTCCAAATTTAACGGCAGACAAAAAAATTAGTCTGGAAGTCTGCTATTATTTCGGTAGAGCCTGCCAAATTTCTGGCAGACTATACGAAAGTCTTCCAAACTTAACGGCAGACCTATAATTCAATCTGCTAGCCTGCCATTCTTTTGGCAGAGTCTACCATTTTTTTGCCTGACTCTTCATAATTTTGGCAGAGTTTGTGATTGTCTTCCAAATTTAACAACAGACAAAAAAATTAGTTTGCAAGTCTGCAATTATTTCGGTAGAGTATGCCAATTTCTAGCAGACTATACGAAAGTCTTTCAAACTTAACGGCAGACTTAGAATTCAATCTGATAGTCTGCCATTCTTTTGGCAGAATCTGCTATTTTTTTCCAGACTTTTCAGAATTTTGGCAGACTTTGTGAGGATCTTCCAAATTTAACGGCATGCATAAAATTTAGTATGCATGTCCGCCACTATTTCGGTAGAGTCTGCCAATTTCTGGCATACTATACCAAAATCTTCTAAACTTAACGGCAGACTTAGAATTCAATCTGTTAGTCTGTCATTCTTTTGGCAGAGACTTAAACTTATATTTTAGTTTAACATTTATTTAAAAATATTAATTTTGTGTTTTGTTATGCATGTTTCGTTTTGCTAATAAACTATTATTATTTTGCAGGAAATTGAGGAAGAAGGAGAAAAATGTGGTACCATTGATGGATGTGGTGAAGATGAAGAAAAAAGTGGTACAATTGATGGGTGTGTTGAAAATGAAAAAAAAAGTGGTACCATCGATTTTTGGTAATGAAATCGTATCTCTCTCTCTCTGAAAAAGATTGGAAATCAAAATTGAAATTGAAAAAGATTGGAAATCGAAATAAAAAAAAAGATTAGAAATCCAAATTGGAAATCATATCTCTCNTAAATAAATTGTTGAATATTTATTTTATAATATATCTTTATTATGAAAAAGAAAAAAAACAATTATTGTATTTGTATATTCTCAAAATTTCATGATGGATATAATTTTTTACCTAATAAAAAGTTAATTTTCAAAGATTTTAAAAGAGGGATTAGTTTTCAAAATATATAAAATTTTTGGGATATTAAATCAAATTTCCTCAATAAAAAAGTGGGTTATTCTGGGTAAATTTTTCTTTTTTTATTCAATTGTTTTTTTCCCAAAAAAAATCATGTTTTCTAAATAATCATATTGTCATCACTTCGGCTATACTTTCTAGAAAATACTGGATGATGGGAGCCTTAGCGATCAAGTCCATACCTGTTAATTCACAGAAAGAAAGATACAGGATAATGGTTTAGAACATCAAACATCAAAAATAGACATCACTACATATAGTCAAAGAGATACCTATCTGGTCCCATGTTGAGTCATCCAAAGAAAATAAAACGGTAAATTTATGTTGAAAATATTAAAATAAAAAATATAGACATTATATTTTATTGCTGTATGAATCGGTTGAACATCTTATAAACATAATAGCATATGACATACATCTCGATTGAAAATTTGAAATCTATGTTTGCTTATAAACCTACAAAAGTGACATAAAAAAGGTAAGGCACCATTAGTTAAAAAAAAAGAAGATGTGATATAAGATAATTTACAGAATTTTATGGGATTTGAAATAAACCTCGTATAACCATAGTAGCATATACATATGTATTCAAAATTCGAAATCTACATTTGCTTCAAATTAAACCTACAAAAGTGACATAAGAAAAAAGGTAAGACACATCTAGTTAAAAAGAAAAGATGATATAAAAGAATTTACAGAATTTTGTGGGATTTGAAATAGGATGAGGAGTGTGCTTTACCATTTATAGGAGAGTTTTTTTTTTCCTGCAGAAAACGTAGGTATGTGGTCTAATTTATAGCTTTTTTTTTTGTGCAACCGTTCTTTTTTTCATTCATTCAACCTTGAGAATACAAGCAGCGATAATACAAGAGGGAATTAAACATCATCTACGATAAAAACAATACAACTTAAAAGCAGCATAAATTAAACCAGATAGATCCTTACAAAAGGTTGACAGCGAATTTGAATCAAGACTCAAATGCGTCGATAGCATATTCACAGCATAACCGGAATGTTGGAGCATGGTACCGGCAAAGCCAGAAAGCTCATAATTAGTCACTATATAATGTGACGTTGAAGGAGAACCCCTACCTCCGATATTCGTAGAAGCAAACTCGGTTGCCTCTTCAGGTCCCATGCAGACCGCTACGCAAGAAGATAAGTCGGTAGAGCAAATTACAAGGTTTCCCGGAAATAAGCTCGGGACAAGGACACCTCTCGACGAGGATTTTGGAGGCCGAAGATTATGCTCGAGCAAACAAAAAATTCGATGATTGAGCAGCAAGCCTGATGGGGGAGGGGTGGCGGAGACAGCTGATACCGGTAGCTGAACCGAAGGGGAGGAGGAGCGGCAATGAGTAACCAAAGAAACACCGGACAGACGAACCGCGTAGTCAAATTGGGCGGAGCCCACAGTAAAGAGAAGCCGGGTAAGATACACGTCTTCGAGGAGACGGTTGGGGGAAGCAGCTTTTGACGATGGCAGAACCGAAGTGGTGGGGAGGCGGATGGAGACGGAAGCTTTTTACGATAGTTTAATCGAATGAGAGGAAACTTGGGTGGAGAGGGTGGAAAAACAGCTTTTGACGGTTGCTAAACCGAATAGACGCTAAACCGGCGAACCGCGCTGCGAAGAGGAGGAAACTCGAGATTGAATTTCTGGCCGGCGGTGGAGAAATAACATTTGCGGGGTATGACCGAGATACCCAAGGCGAAACAGACGGGGTGTGATTCATAACAATCAGATGAGCCCAAAGCTGTGGTGTTTTGGACATGTCTGATGGGCCATTGGTGGGTTCCAGACCCATAAGCTGAGAATTCAAGCCCATCACAAATTTGGTCAAAGCCCACAAAGGTGATCCATCGAGAAACAAGGTGGGAACCGATATAGAGGCATCGGCGGTTGACTGAGGCGGACCAGAATACGGCGTCGGAAAATAAAATAAGTTTGAGAGCTCTCCGTAAATCGGTTTATGAGATGAGTAGGATGAATCCGGCGGAGGAAGAGTATACAAAGAAGGAGGCAGCGGATCCGCAGTCTCTGATGACGACGGCACCAGAGAGAGTAAAACGCGGCGAACTGCCGGAGCCAGCAAAAAGACTATCCTTGAAGAGATCTCAAACTCCATGGAAATGAGAAGGGGAAGCAAATGAAGTCGAAGACCCGAGCAGTCGTCCTCGAGCTGAGCAGAGTCCGCTACAACGCCAGCACCTCTTCCAGGTCCCAGAAGCTATTTAATCATCACAATTATGGCTAATAAATGACATTTATAAATAAATTTAATTTTATTAACAACATAACGAGTTACAGTTATATTTTGGATTTATTAATTTTGATATTTTATAAGAATAATAAAATAGATACTGATATTCAAATATATTATTTCAACACAACATTAAATTTTAAAAGTGATCTAATTTTAATTAGTATTTTGTATAATAACCATTATAGTTTTAGTTTTGTTGACAATAGTGAAATTGTGTAAAAAAGATGCTAAGTGTATTCAAACATATTATTTAAACACAACATTAAAATTTAAAATTTATTTAATTAAATTATTATTTGTGTAACAAATATTATAGTTTTACTTTTTGTAACTTTTGTTGACAATAGTGAATTGGTTTTATTGTTCTTAATCACTACCATTGAATGTAGAAAAGTGAAAAAATAGTTATTAGAAGAAAAAAAATGAAGAAAATTTTAATATTAAAAAACAAAATCCTAAATGAAGAAAAATACTTGCTATTTATAAGAAAAGTGTAATAATTATTAGGGTTTAGCCATTTTATGTATTTATTTTCTATATATGATTTAATTAATCCATATATATTACATGTAGTTGATTGAATTAAATGTGGTTTTAATTTATGGGTTTTTTGTTTTTTGCTTAAGAGAAAGATGCCAAAGATGTTACATTTTTTTTGTATGAGTTGAATGTATTTAATGTAGTTTAATTATGTAGTTTAAATAAAAAAAAAATTTTTAAAAAAAATTAAGAGTGCCATGTGGCCCAATAGGGAGAGAATGATGATTTTAATTTGTCTTTTTTTTTGCTTAAGAGAAAGATGCCAAAGATGTTACATTTTTTTTTGTATGAGTTGAATGAATTCAATGTATTTTAGTTTTGTAGTTTAAATAAATATAAAATATTTTTTTAAAAAAAATAAGACTGCCAAGTGGCCCAATAGAGAGAGAGTGAAACCTTACTTTTATATATATGATTTGAACTTTTAGAATTACATAATGATTTTAGTACTCATTTCGTTTCAAAATAGTTGATGTTTTAGGGAAATAATTTCTCAAATTATATGATGTTTTCAACTTTCAATACAAAATTTATCAATTTTATGTTTTATAACTGTTTGTATTATGCAGCTTGTTTTATCATTGGTTGAATTATATTGTTTGTACGGTTGAATTGTATTTAAATATATAATAAATGATATTTTTATTTAGATAACACTTATTTTTTTAATGTGCGTGCAAAAGTCTTAAACAACAACTAGATTCTAAACTCGTGCACCCGCGCGGGATAAAGTTTTTTGTAATATATAAATTGTAAAATGGGAATAAGAACTAATTTATGTGTTATTGATTCAAATATATTTAATTTGTAATTATTAAGTTTATAATAGATTTAATAAATGTTTGGTAATAGATTTAATACTGTTTGGCAACAAGTTCAATTTATTTAAATGAATAAAGGAAGTTTGCAGATGGTTTTGAAAATGAGACAGGTCCTAAGATGCAAGTTCGTGAGGCTGGTGAGAGCAGTGGTCAAGGTCAGGGTGAGAACACAAATGAAACAGTAGGAGGCACGGTGGGCTCTAAACCACCTCACTCCACCGTGAGGACAGTATTCTGAAACTGCCGAGGTATTGGCAAGGACTCGACAGTTCGACGCCTAAAGGAGATACATGGAAAGTATCTTCTGGACATCATCTGCCACTCAGAAACCAAGCAATAAAATGACTATATCAGAAATATGGGCTGTGAAATGAGGTTTCTTAACTATGTAACAGTTCCACCAATAGGACTTAGTGGTGGTTTAGCTATCTTTTGGAAGCAATAAGTTGATTTAGCAGTTTATTTTCAATCTTCTAATCTTGTAGATTGTTTTGTGAAATTTAATGGAATTGGTTTCTATTTGTCCTTTGTATATGGAAATCCATATCCTAATTTCCGAAATGATCTATGGGAGAGATTGGAAAGACTATCAATAAACAGAAAAGAACCATGGTTCATCATGGGTGATTTTAATGAGTTGTTGAGTAATGATGAGAAACAAGGGGAAAGATTACGGTCAGATTCGTCTTTCCATGACTTCCGTAGAGTGGTTTGATATTGTGATTTTACGGATCTAAAGACAGTTGGGAATAGATCCTCGTGGGCTGGTCAAAGAGGAGATCACTATGTATTATGTTGTCTGGATTGAACCATACCGAATACATATTGGCATATGCAATTTCTGGATTCATAAACTCATTTTTTGTAATTTGATGAATCAGATCACAGATCATTGATCACTTTTATAGATGATAAGCCTGAAGAAAGACGAGGAAGATTCATGTATGATGATATAATGGCTACTAAGGAAGGCTTTCATCAAGCTGTTCTACAAGGATGGGAACGAGATTCTTTCTCCCATGAGTTATCTCTTTCACAGAGAATTGTGAATTGTTGACAACAAATCTCGAGATGGAAAAGAAACAGTAGGACAAATGCTAAGGAGAACATCTCCGTACTCAAATATCAGCTATATAAAGAAATTTTCTTCACGCAACTCATCAGCTGCTACAAGAAGACAAATCAGATAGGAATTACATCAAGCCTTGATCGAAGAAGAAATCTATTGGAAACGAAAGAGTCGTAATAAGTGGCTACACGCAGGTGACAAAAACACAAAGTTTTACCACACAGTGACTAAGATGCGTAGGAATAGAAACAGGCTGACTTCAATACAAGATGGTACGTGATTATTAAGAAGAGGAGATTCAACTATTGCAGAAACTGCAAAGATGTATTTTTCAGATTTATATCAGTCCCAAGGAGTTTCTCCTGCTATTTCTGAGGAAGCTTTCTACAACTTTCAACCTCGTGTTTCTGATGAGATCAATATTGATTTAACTAAACCTGTGAGTATATAAGAGATCAAAACATCAGTGTTTTCAATTGGAGCTCATAAAACGGAAGGATCAGACGGTTTTTCTGCTGCGTTTTATCAAACGTTTTGGAACAACATCAGTCCAGCAATCATTCAAGAGATTCAAAATTTCTTCAACAATGGTATTTTGGATCAACGACAGAACAACACCAATATTTGACTCATTCCAAAAACCACGCCACCAATATCTATGTCTGATTTTAGACCAATTGCTCTATGCAATGTGAGTTACAAAATTGTTTCAAAGATATTGGTGAACCGTTCGAAAAAGCATATTTCTGGCATTGTATCTGAAAACAAAGCCGCCTTTATTCCAGGCCGATCACTGACAATGTGATCACTACACATGAAGTCTACCCATGCTCTCAAGGTGAGGAAAATACAGTTGAAATCATATATGGCGCTAAAAACATATATCATGAAGGCTTATGATCGCCTTGAATAGAATTTTTTTGGAAGAAACAATGAAGCGAATGAGCTTTGCTCCACGATGGATTCAATGGATTATGAGTTGCGTTAAAACAGTGTGTTTCTCAGTTCTCATCAATGGGACAACAATGGGACAACAAAGGGACACATTCATCCATCACGTGGACTCCGGCAAGGAGATCCACTATCTCCTTATTTGTTCATATGATGTGCGGAAGTCTTATCACATATGATGACCAAAGCAGCATCAGATCGGAAAATACAAGGACTGAAAATCAGTGATTGAAACCCAGCGGTAAATCATTTATTATTTGTTGTTGATTGTTTTTCTCTTTGGCAAATCTAAAATATGGGAGAGCCATAATGAAGGTGTTAAGTCTATATGAAGCAGTTTCAGGTCAGTCGGTGAATCTACGCAAATCAGTGATAACTTTTGGTAGTCGGGTTCAAGACAGAGTTAAAACACAAATGAGACGAATATTGGGTATTCATAATGAAGGCGGAAGAGGGAAGTACCTCGGACTTCCAGAACAATTTGGAAGGAAAAAAGTAGAGATGTTTCAATACATTCTAGACAAAGTTAATGAAACAACACAAGGCTGGAATAAGAAGTTCATTTCTCATGGAGGCAATGAGGTATTACTGAAATCTGTAGCTACTTCAATGCCGGTATATGCTATGAATGTTTTCAAATTGCCGAAAAGCATTTGTGATGAGATAAATAGAATATTGGCTCGGTTTTGGTGGAATAAAGGAGAGGATAAAAAAAAGAATGCATTGGTTTAGTTGGAACCGACTCAGTTTACCAAAGAAAGAAGGGGGCCTTGGATTCAGAGATTTTGAAAACTTCAATCTAGCACTTCTTGGAAAACAAGCTTGGAGAATATTACACAATCCAGAGTGTCTAATGGCTCAACTGTTACACAACATATATTTTTTAGATAAAAATATTCTAGCGGCTGTCGAAAGTAAGAAAAGCTCATATATCTGGAAATCAATACTACAAGGACGTGATCTCCTGAAACGTGGATTACGATTTAATATCAGAAATAGACTGGTTTTGAGTACATGGACAGATCCTTGGCTACCGTTACATCCTCCACAACCTCGAAATGATGTAGTCGAACACTGTCTAGTTAAAGACTGGATCAATGAAGCTCACAATGGATGGAAAGAGGATGAAATACGTCGACTGGTCACTGATGAAGATGCCGAAACTATTCTCTCAATGCAGGTTGGTTCAAGAAACTCTGCTGATTTACTGGGATGGGAATATACCAAATCTGGTATATATACAGTTAATTATGCATATTGGTTGGCTACTCATTCACCTCAGTTTCAAAGAATAAAATCCCCTCCGGGTAATCTCCACCTCAAGTCTTTGATATGGAAATTACATACAGTGGCAAAGGTTAAGCATTTCCTCTGGAAATTGGTATCTTCTGCTTTACCAATTGGAGAGTGTTTGAAAAGGTGACATATAACTCGTAACTCGTGATGTCCACGGTTTTTGAATGCAGAAGAAACTACACCTCATTTATTCTTTGAGTGCCCAGATGCACAAATGATTTGGAGAACTTCGAGCTTTCCTAATCAAAGCCTTGGTAATACAGCTACTTCGTTAGATTCAAAGTTGGAATCTATCCTCAAGAAACAAAATCCAATGCCGACAAAGGTTCATCAACTAGCTATTTGGATCATGTGGCGATTATGGAAGAGTCGTAACATTCTACTCTATCAAAATAAAAATATTCCTTGGAGAAAAACGCTGACATTAGCACAGAACGATGCCACATAATGGTTAGATTCACAACAATTCATCGAGGATACAATGATTCCGACACAGGTTAGTCCACCACGACGCCCCAATCCTATGTGTAATACATGGAAAAGACCGGAGAAAGAATGGTTCAAATGCAATTATGACGGATCTTATGTAACGCATAGAAGGAAGTCCAAGGCTGGTTGGATTATTAGGGATGATCAAGGAGTTTATATAGGGGCTGGTCAAGCTAAAAGTAACACAAGCAAAAAAAATGCTTTAGAAAGTGAGTTTCAAGCCTTGATTATTGCTATGCAAAATTGTTGGATCAAGGGTTTCAAAAAAGTTATTTTTGAAGGAGATTGCAAAAATCTGGGCAAGCTGGTTACAAAAGAAACACTGAACTGTTGATCCTCTCCGATCACTAATGTTGTTTAGAGGATGATTAGAGGGTAGAGATGCGAGATTTCCGTCAAATAGAACGAGTTAACTTAGATGCCGAGTAGGTTGGGTATTATGACGAATAGGCCGGGGGCCATATCCTTTGTATTAATGATAAAAAGGAGACAAACGGTTTAGATTTACGAACTAATTCCGACGGGAATCCAGTTCGGTGTTCTAAAGGCTATTGCCTTATTACAAACGAGAGAGGTCAGGTCTATCTTGTAGAGAGTAAAATGAGAGAAGAGAGAAAAAGAAAAAGATCCCCTCCTTAGTGCATACTAAGGGGTATATATAGCGGGGGCCGACTTCCTGCTCCCCGGGATTCATGGACCACGTGGCGTCTTCAGCCTCTTTTGCGGGCGCCGCAGGAGACGTGACCCGATTTTAGGCTGAAGAGTCATGATGAGCTCGGGCCATTACTCTACGCAGATAGCGTACTGTTCGGTCAACTGCTTTCCACGTGGCGTCTCCTCTTTGGATATTCGTGCAGAGTTGGTGAGATGTCGAATTCAACCCCATCTTCCTATGGGGTGGCACACTGTTCGGTCAACTGCCTTCCACGCGTCCTTCTCTCCTTCCCCCTCTCTGATTGGGGTTAGTGAGAAGTCAGTCTGAGTCCGGGGCACGCTCCTGTGAGCTCGGTGGGGTTTGACTTTGGCAGACCGGGCTTCTAGCCCGGGCGGTTAGCTCGGAGATGTGATCGAGAGGGGCCTTTTTGCTGAGATGGGCCTAGCTAATCGGGGGTGCTAAGCCCATCTCCAACATGAACTTTGGCATCTTCAATTGGATACGAGAAGTGTGGCAATGGAGTAGCAAGTTTGAATACATCAAGTTTCAATGGATTTGAAAATTATGAGGTAAACATAAAAAATTTAAAATAAAATTTAATTTTGATGAAAACCGGAGCCCAGTTAGTAGAATATTGAGTACAGTTGGGCCCCAATGAGTTGTGTGCTTATATCCCGAACCTAGGAGATTTCATAATATTGTGTATAAATTAGACGAGGCGATAAAGCAAACCCTAACGGCACTCGAAGAAAAGACAATGGAGATGAAGAAAACGACGAAGGCGGAGGATGACGAGCCAAAGAGAAAGATCCGCCGGAAGATTACGAGTCTCGATGATGAAGAGGTTAGGTTAATTGTATGAATTAATGATCATCTGTTTATTTTGGAATCGCTTATTAATCAAGTCTTGTCTCCGATTTTGTGTGTTTTGCTTGCAGCTTTGGGCAGCATTTGAAACGGAGGAAACTGATAGGATCCTGAGTGGTGAAATTAAACCCAAGACCTTGATCACCACTTCTTATCATAACCCAAATCATGTAAGACCTAACAAGTTATATATCTTGTTAATTACCTTGTTAATTACGATCCGTGGTTAAATTTATTTCTCTTTGGACATGGTCAGGCACAGAGGGTGCATTTGATTGCACAGGAGATGCTCTCAGTGTTCCCCAATTCTACATACATTAGGAGAGGGGTTAACTCCTCATTACGTGGGGTTAGTATCAAAACTCAATACTGTTTCAAAGTTATGTATGATTAATATTCTGTTTTTAGCGTCTAAACGTGTTTATTTATGGATCTGGCATGAGCAGATCGCAATAGTAGCAAAAAAGAGGGGTTGTACATCTCTCATTGTCTGTCATACAGACCCTCGTGGTGGTCCGTCTTTATACTCCTCTTCTTGATTATATTGGGTTTTTAGTCGACCTCTGGTGTCATATATATCTTTGCATTCTTGTTTGGTTTGCAGATAAACTCTTTATCAAAAGCGTGCTGAATGGGGCCTTCGCTAATTTCAGGGTTTTAGACCTCATCCCAGGGGATGATGCAACGGTATTGATCAGCTTTGTCTTTGTATGCATAACTTTGGTTCGCATATATGTAACTGTTCATTAGCTTCTTTTTTGTGTGTGTCTTACAGAATCATACAAATCCCACGCACGTTCATATGCATGGTTTTAAAACTGCGGCCAGTGTTGGCACAGCCAGGTCACAAAACTGATGCTTTATTCATACCTTAATACTTTGTATCTCATACCTTAATGTCATGTATTGTTTATTTTTCAGAATGATAGAATCACTCTTCCCCAAGGTCCCTCTTTCCAATGGAAAGAGTGTTGCATGGTTCGAGAACCAAAAAGATCTTATCTTTTTCCGTTCAAGGGTTCGCACGCAGACACAGGTTGGGGCCGCCGTTGCAGGAGAAAGTAGTTCACAGAAACAGGTTGGGGGTACTTGTCATATCTTTTTCTTTTGCTGGCCTTATCAACGAAAATTGGAGATGAAGTAGCATTCTTGTTTTGATATTGCAACTCTCTCTCTCTTTAATTTATATTTTATTTGTCTGGATGGATAAGTGGCAGGAATGTGGACCTCAATTCGCACTCAAGTTAATGGGTGTATTTAAGGAATCATTTGACACCGGGGTTGTATCAGTCATTTGCCAGGTAAATCGCTGCAAGACTGATTTGTTTGATGAGTAGTCTCTCTTGGCAATCCCTAACACCACACACATTTGTTTCTCTTTTGTTTTCTGGAATCGCAGCCGGAGGCTAAACCCTAGTTGCCTAGATGATCAGCTCATAATTTACGACCCTGATCTTGTTATGGTAAATCAGTGTGCGTATATCGTCTAATAATATGTTCGTCCTAATCTCATGTTTTTGCACAACTAAGACAAACTCTTGTTGGAGATTTATTTTATGTTTTGCAACATTAATTAGTAGACTAATTATGTGTATTGTCTTGCATGGCCATCTACCTCTTCCTGCCATTGCATTTTGCATTTTTTTTTTAATCACAAATCCCTTGGGTTTTTACATGATCGGCCTTGGCATCATCATTTTTTTTATCTGCCCTTTTGTTACAAACCAAAAAAATAATCCTGAAAGTAAAATATCGACTCCTTGAACCGTTTTTTCATGACAAATAAAAAATAAAACCAAGACCGTTTTACTCCATTCCGATTTAATGGTAAATTTTGTTTGGGGATGCATTCTTGGTCATTTCTTTTAACCGGAAATCTGTTCTAGATCGCTATTTCTAGCAAATCCCCAAAATAGCGCTAACAATGCAGAAGAAATTGGTAAAGGGAGAAAACAGAAGAGAAAAAAATGGATAAACCCCAAAAATGAAAACACGATCACAACTGAAAGAATACTAGGTTTGATTTGATCCTTAGCAACAACTTTTTCTATAGCTTAGATGTATCCAACCAAATTTGATCCTAATTTATCGCATTTCAAAATAGAGATACGCACGCTTCTGGTCACAACCATAACAGTCTTGCATTGGTTTGTAAAACCGTTTTATAGAGAAGTGAGATAGCTAATAATATATGTACCTTACTTTATACAAAAAGGAGGTAATATGGACCTTGCTCGTTTTTAGTCAAAAGTCATATATATGACGCGACTATGAATGAGACAATTAAATTGATTGTGTGTCGTCCAGCTTTAACCAAAGACATGGCGTATACCGATAGTCATACAATTGTGTTGCAAACATTTGGAATGGTTTCAGATGTTCAAAAAAAAAAAGGTTTCGAGAAAAAAAACGGTTTTAAACGTTTAAAAAAACGATCATAAATATCTTGAAATGGTATTCTAAACATCTGGGAAATTATTTTTAGGAAAGAGTTTATAAATACGATTTAGGAAATATTTACTAATATTTAAGAAAGGATTCCTAAAAAAAATTAAGGAAGAATTGGGAATTTAGAGCAAAAAATTGGAACTATTGTCCCTTTAGTATTTATTGGGAGATTATTGTCCCCTTAATATTTATATTAACGATAATCCAATTTTACCCCTTAAAATAATAATAATCAATATTTTATAAAATCAAAATTTTAAAATAATTTCTAAAAAATAAACAAAAGGATTCGAAAAAGGAAAAAAAAAAGATTACACGACAAATGAAATATTTTTGTATATTTTTTTTAGGAAAAAACGTTTTCAAAACGATTTAAAAAAGGAAAAAAAAAATATTTTTTGAAGATTTTTAGTTGTTCCTAGATTTTCTCTCAGATTTTGTTAACCGTTTGGTAGAATATGTATTCTACATTCAGTAGAATCAAGATAAAATAGTAGAACTTATATTCTACAATAAAGTAGAATATAGAGAAAATGGTAGAACTTCTATTCTACAAAAAGTAGAATATAGAGAACATGATAGAATGCGAATTCTACAATTAGTAAAATACATACAACATTGTAGATAACGGATTCTATAGGGATAGTAGAATGATATACAAATAGTAGAATACTTATTCTATACTTGGTAGATTTTAGAGCAAATATTAGAAACCAAATTCTACAATTAGTAGAATATAAAAATAAATATTTTTAAAAAAAAAATTCTTAAGATAAATTACACAATATATATTACTTACTTAATATGAATTTTCCGAATTTCTAAAGTAAGTATAAATATTTATTTTGAATTTTTTTAATATTTAATAAAGGGTATTTTAGTCTAAAAGTGGTATATCTCAAATAAGTACTAAGGGGACAATAGTTTCTATTTTTTGCTCTAAATTCCTAATTATCCCAAAAATTAACATGTTTCGGAAAAAAAAATTTGGAAACATAAATTTCTCGATTTTGAAATATATCGAAACCATGAGTAATTGAAAAAAGTGGGATACTGTATTTCTAGGATTGAATTTCATATTCAAATGAACTTTGTAATCGTAAAAAAGTAGGTTTCCGTTTTATTCGAAACCATATAGTAGGATACAATCGCCAATTAAATTAAGGGTGGATTACTATACTAACCTTAATTTCTAAGTTTATTATTAGTTTGATCTATTTTTATTTTTATTACTAGACTAACCTAATTTTTTTTCGTATTACCGACATTACATTTATGACATTTATTGAGGAAAACGCAATTACAAAAATGTCATTACTATTCATTTGCAAAAAAAACAAAAGTCTACCGTTCTTTGACGATAAACTTGTTTGATGTTGGTCAACTCAAATTTTGGTCCGTAGATTTGTTTGACGGATGGTAGATTTGTTAAATATTGGTAGACTTATTTTGGTAAACTTATATTAACGACGCGATATATATATTTATTTTTGGTATTTACTCAGATATCCTTCAGTTGGTAGATATATTTTCTTTGATGGTATACTTATTTTTGTTATTTACTCAGATAACCTTCAGTTGGTACATATATTTTTTTTGATGGTAGAATTATTTTTTGTATTTACTCAGATAACCTTCCGTTTGACTTTTTGGTAGATTTATTTACAAATGTAGTAGAGTATAATCAGTGTGAATTATTTAATCGTGACGGTAGATTTATTTATTTGACAGCAAAATTGTATTGGCAACGGTAGATTTTTATTGGGTTGGTAGATTTATTTACAGTTGATATGCTCAAATTAATACCCTAAATAGTACTAAAGCAGTTGCTGCAGTAAATCAGGGGTCGAACACAAGAACTCAGTTATCACACAATAGATTGTATAGATCCAAAATAAGCTAAATCAAAAGATGTAATTGAAAACAAGTATGTAAGTAAAAGTGTTGTAAATTCAGTTGGAGGCAGATAGGTTCAGGGTATTTCTCAGGAAATCAATGAATGCAGCTAAATTAACTAACATGATTCAGATTAAGTACGGTTCTAGAACTCAAATCACTAAAATATAGCTAACCAACTCTCGTCGCGAAAACTATCTAAATCTAAATCCTATGAATTCCAAATCTCTTTGTGAATCCTAAAGTCTAAATCAGCTTTAAAGTTCAGGTTTGATATGTTCACAAATCAATTAAACCAAATCTCTTTGCGAATAATCAACTTGCTCACTATAGGTTCTATCAGGTAATTAATCGCACTCTCGTGCCTAATCAATTATCCTAAGATCTAAATTCTAGGTGATCAATCCAGAATTAGCTTTGAGAACAACCTATGGTAAAGAACTAATTCAGATAGTGAATCCTAACAGATAATCAACCTAGCATTCAAAGAAATCCCTATGAGAAAACCCCAAACCTAACAGGTGATTTACTCAGACATGAAAATTGTATCAATAGACATGTTTGAATAAATACTTAATAGAAAATAAGAAAGAATAACAAGATGTTTTGAGATCTGAATCTCGGACGAAGGGAAATTCAGACTTGTCTCTCTCACCAAGTTCTCTCTTAAACCAAAACAAAATAAAGCATAGCCTCAACAGTGGCTGTAAAAATCCATATAAATAACCTAAATCACAAGTTGGGGTCTTCTTGTAATTATTAAAGACTTCTGGACCAATTTGCAATTCTTCAACTCTTCATTAAAGTCGCATGTCGTGTCAGCCTCGATGAGTATCGATCGATACCAGGGAGGTATCGATCGATGCTTGTCGTGAAATCAGGTACTCAGCAACTCGACTTCAGCTTTTGCTCCAAACTGCTCCAGAAAGCTCCAATACTTCCAATTACGCTCCAAACGTGCTAAAACCTGCAAAAGACTCCAAAAGACTACAAAACACTAAAAAGACTCTATAAAAAGGACTTATATCATGGTCTAAACAGGGTAAAAACCATGATATAGCAACTCCCGCAGACTTAGCATTTGCTTGCCCTCAAGCAAATAGAAGACTAAACCAGAGAAAGAGGTTTGAAAACGTAGAGACTCACCTGTTCATGAACCATCGCAGTGACCTTTTTCCCAAGTATCCAAATGTCACCAAATCAGCTTTTGATCTAACCACCATGTACTTCTCCGTAGACATTCGCAGCTTTTCCAGACTCCATACAAAATCCCACAGCATTGTTCAGATAAAGCCATCATCGCCAGTTTCATCGCTGCAGCTTATGTTCAAGAACCTTCTAGATTCTTTACCAGACAATATCATGACAAGAAACCACCATTTTTCACACTTTTTGTATCAATTTCTCTCCCCTAGACTTATTTTTTATTATGTTCTTTCTTTTATTTTCAGCTTTGCATATACACATCAAGGTATGAGACGCGAGTATTGATGGTGTTTGCCACCAAATCCCCGATTCTTCCCTTTCTATGTATCAAAGGATGTAGGCGAATAATGGCATCATAGGAAAATCCTAGCCTCGCTTCCAATCCTTTGTGTGATCATTCCCTCTTAAGTAGAATAATGGGATCGCTGGAAATTTTCCTAGCCCTCTACTCAGAAGAAAATCATTTCATCTTTTATGCTCTTATTTATCAACTTATAACAGGGGAGAGAGATACCATAACTCTAAACACATGGGTTCCTTTATCAGATATGAATGATGAATCAAACTCTAAAAACACTAACCACATTGATGAAGTGCAAAAATTTGGCTCAGGTTTCAGAAGAACTCTGCTGGAGACATGGATGTTTTCTAGTCAACTGGTCAGTCCTTGGATTTTTCATTAGTCTAGAACTGATCCTGTAACACTGTGCACTCAAAAACAAAATCAAATCAATAGTTTCAAGCACATGATCATGATCTCCAACAAGTTTTGACTCAATAAAACGATTTTGACTCGATAAAACAACTGACTCTAAGAAAAACAAAAACAATGTCAGCAGACACCTCCCCCAGACTTGAACAACACTGTCCCCAGTGTTATCTAGCCTAGAGTCAGTGAAAGAAAACAAAAGAACAGGATAACACGAAGAGAAACAAGAAGTTATCTTGCTGGAACGTCGAGTATCGATCGACACACAGCCTGGTATCGATCGATACTAGGCTTTAATCGACTTGACGAACCTTTCATTCGCGATTGGTGTCGACCGATACCAATGGGGTATCAATCGACACTAGGCGATTTCGAGTTTTGCTCCTTGTTTATCCTGACATAAACACAGAACGAACCAAAAATACAAACAAAAACGACTCAAAAACAGACTCACCAGTGGGTTGCCTCCCACCAAGCGCTCATTTAACGTCATTAGCTTGACTGTAACTCCACTCAGGTTGTGGGTGCATTATCCAGAGGCGTTATGTGTCCGTCTGGAATCTCGGCTTTCGCCCAATAATGTTTCACCCTTTATCCATTAACAGTGAACTCTTCGCATTTGCGATTGATCAGCATTACAGCACCATGTGGTCTGACCTCCTTGATTGTGAAGGGACCTGACCAACGAGAACGCAGTTTACCAGGAAACCATTGCAAACGAGAGTTATACAGAAGTACATGGTCGTTCGGTTCGAAGTGTCTGGAGATGATCTTCTTATCATGATAAGCTTTGGTTCTCTCCTTGTACAGCTTCGAGTTCTCATAGGCGTGGTGCCTGATCTCATCCAGCTCGTTCAGCTGAATCAATCTCCTCTCAGCCGCAGGTTTGAGGTCGAAGTTCAGCAACTTCGTCGCCCAAGCAGCCTTGTGCTCAATCTCCACTGGAAGGTGACATGCTTTCCCATACAGCAAGTGGAAAGGTGTAGTTCCCAGCGGTGTCTTGAAAGCAGTCATGTATGCCCATAGCGCATCATCCAACTTTGTAGACCAATCCTTCCTACAAGCACTCACTGTCTTCTCCAAAATCTCTTTGATCTGTCTGTTGGAGACCTCGACTTGCCCACTTGTCTGAGGGTGATATGGAGTAGCTACACGATGGTTCACAACATACTTCTTCAACAACCTCTCGAAAACCTTGTTGATAAAGTGAGAGCCACCATCACTTATCACAATTCGAGGTACTCCAAAGCGAGGAAAAATGATGGTCTTAAACAGCTTAAGAACCACTGCAGAGTCATTTTTCTCACTAGTTATCGCTTCCACCCATTTGGACACATAGTCCACAGCAACCATGATGTAATTTTTCTTGTGTGATGATGGAAAGGGACCCATAAAGTCGATGCCCCAGCAATCGAAAACTTCAACCTCAAGGATGAAATTTTGTGGCATCTCATGTCTCTTACTGATCTTCCCTCTCCTCTAACAAGCATCACACTGTGAAACGAAGGTGTGAGCATCCTTAAACATGGTAGGCCACCAGAAGCCTGCTTGAAGAGCCTTGGACACTGTCTTGAAGGTTGCAAAATGACCAGCATAGTCGGATCCATGGCAGTGAAACAAGACACCAGGAACTTCTGATTCAGCAATGCATCTCCTGTAGATACCATCAGAACAGTGCTTGTACA
>PKML01066275.1:242235-273828 GCA_002933935.1 Eutrema yunnanense | reverse complement strand
ATCGCTTCCACCCATTTGGACACATAGTCCACAGCAACCATGATGTAATTTTTCTTGTGTGATGATGGAAAGGGACCCATAAAGTCGATGCCCCAGCAATCGAAAACTTCAACCTCAAGGATGAAATTTTGTGGCATCTCATGTCTCTTACTGATCTTCCCTCTCCTCTAACAAGCATCACACTGTGAAACGAAGGTGTGAGCATCCTTAAACATGGTAGGCCACCAGAAGCCTGCTTGAAGAGCCTTGGACACTGTCTTGAAGGTTGCAAAATGACCAGCATAGTCGGATCCATGGCAGTGAAACAAGACACCAGGAACTTCTGATTCAGCAATGCATCTCCTGTAGATACCATCAGAACAGTGCTTGTACAGGTAAGGTTCATCCCAAAAGAATCTCCTTATGTCGCGCATGAACTTCTTCTTGGTATATTTCTTGAGGTGTGTTGGCTCTGCATCTGCAGCGAGGTAATTGGCAATATCAGCGTACCATGGGCATCAGAATCGGTTGCAGCGATGAGATTGTTTTCAGAAACACCAGGATGATCAACAATCAAAACAGGTTCGGGATCGCCAGGGTATCGATCGATACCAATGGGGTATCGATCGATACTAAAACCTGCAACTCGTGAAAATTGCTGATTCTCTGCGAAATTCATCTGAAACCCAGTTTCAATGAAGTAAATGGCTTCCTCAGGTAGTTGATCATCAATAGGGACGTCTGCATTGATTCGCATCCGCGAGAGATGGTCAGCGACCCCGTTCTCTATGCCTTTCTTGTCCTTAACCTCGATGTCGAATCCTTGTAGCAAAAGAACCCAACGACAGAGACGAGGCTTGAGATCCTTGTTATTCATCAGATACTTGAGAGCATCATGATTAGTATGAACAACCACCTTGCTCCCAATCAAGTAGGATCGGAATTTCTCAAAGGAGAAGACAACTGCAAGTAGTTCCTTCTCTGTGGTACTGTAATTCCTTTGAGCGTCATCCAATGTCCTGCTGGCATAGTAGATGACGTGCAGCTTCTTATCCTTTTTCTGACCCAGAACTGACCCAACAGCAAAGTCACTAGCATCACACATGATCTCAAAAGGCAGAGTCCAATCAGGAGGTTGCACAATAGGAGCACTCACCAAAGCATTTTTGATCTCCTCAAAGGCTGCATGACAATCAGGTGTGAAATCAAATTTGATCTCCTTGCACAGTAAAGCGGTGAGTGGGCGTGCTATCTTGGAGAAATCCTTGATAAACCTCCTGTAAAACCCAGCATGACCAAGGAAACTCCGAATATCCTTCACAGAAGTCGGTGGTTGGAGACTTGTCATGACCTGAATTTTGGCTTTGTCAACTTCGATCCCAACTTCAGAGACCTTGTGCCCAAGTACGATGCCATCTTGAACCATAAAATAGCACTTTTCCCAATTAAGGATCAAGTGCTTCTCTTCACACCTCTGGAGCACCTTACACAAGTTAGCCAAACAGTCCTTGAATGATGATCCATATACTGAAAAATCATCCATGAACACCTACATGAAATTCTCAATCATGTCTGTGAAGATAGACATCATGCACCTATGAAAAGTGGTTGAAGCGTTACACAATCCAAAAGGCATTCTTCTGTATGCGAATGTGCCATAGGGACATGTGAAAGTGGTCTTCCCTTGGTCATCTGAATGGATAGGAATCTGGAAGAAACCTGAATACCCATCAAGGAAACAATAGTAGGGATGGCTAGCTAATCTCTCCAGCATCTGGTCAATGAATGGCAATGGGAAGTGATCTTTCCGTGTAGCTGCATTCAACTTCCTGTAGTCAATGCACATTCGATGTCCAGTGATAGTCCTTGTAGGAATCATCTCATCCTTCTCATTCTTCACCACGGTTATCCCTCCTTTCTTAGGAACAACGTGCACTGGACTGACCCAAGAGTTATCTGAGATGGCATAGATAACTCATGTGTCCAAGAGTTTCATGACCTCTTTCTTAACCACTTCCTTCAGATTCAGATTCAGCCTCCTTTGATGCTCAATTGAAACCTTTGACTCGTCCTCAAGATGAATCCTATGCATGCACAGGTCCGATGATATACCTGAAATATCATCAAGAGAATAGCCAAGAGCTTTGCGATACTTGCGCAGCTTGCTTAGCAGTAAGGTAACCTCTGCGTTGTTCAAGAAAGCATTAATGATTACTGGGAACGTGGAATTAGGACCAAGAAAACCATACCTCAGATTTGCAGGAAGTGGTTTGAGTTGCACTTTAGGAGCTTTCTCCTCGCTCCAATCTCCAAGCCCAACAGCTTGCTTAGTTCTTTCGGCCAAACTTCTTTCTGGCCGCAGTATCGATCGATACTAGGTTAGTATCGATCGATATTGGTCGTGCTGTTTCGAGCATCTTCCCGTATTCAGCAGCAGCATCATTCACATTAACCTCTGACTCAGCCGAATAGATCAATGCTCTCTCCAATGGGTCCTCAGGATGCATCTCTAGGAAGTATTCTTCAGCAATGTTACATAAGGTATCAACGAAGAAAGTTTGTCCATCGATGGTTGGTCTCTTCATCATCTTCTCCATGTTAAAAGTCATGACCAACTCACCAATGTTAAGAGCTATCTTCCCATTCCTGCAATCAATCAGAGCACCAGCTGTTGCTAGGAATGGCCTTCCCAAGATGAGAGGATCTTTGGGTTCCGAATCATACTCCAAGACAATGAAATCAGTTGGGATTAAACAATCCCCAATCTTAATCGGAACATCCTCGAGCAATCCTTCCGGAAGTCTAACTGAACGATCAGCGAGTATCAGCGAGATCCTCGTAGAAGTGAAGTCTGTCATTCCCATTCTCTTAGCGACCGAGTATGGCATGAGGTTGACACTTGAGCCAAGGTCACAAAGAGAACGCTCAAACCTGTCAGTAAAGATTGTGCAATCCAAGACAAAGCTCCATGGATCTGGTAGTTTCGTTGGAATCATGTTGGTTAGGATTGCACTGCACTCATGGGTGATCATCAGACAACCATCTTCAAGGTTCACATTGCTGGACACCATCTTCTTGACATATCTCCGGAAAGCAGGAGAAGTTTTTATAGCATCGATGAAGGGAAGTTCGACACCCAGCTAGTCCAAATTTCCTTGCATCTAGTGTCTTCTACCTCCATCTTAGTCTTCACAAGAGCTCTGGGATAAGGTATCATCGGTATGTAGACTCTCTCTGCAATCGCTTTAGGCTTCTCCTGCGTAACCCCAAGTGTTGCATCGTTTTCAGGTTCGGTATCGATCGATACAGGGGGGTATCGATCGATACACGGGATTTTGAGTTTTCCCGTGTAAGAATTTTAACTAGTGTCGATCGATGCTGGGTAGTGTCGATCGATACCTTAGCGATTTCAGTGTTTTCATCATCAGACATCTCGAAATTTTCAGCAGTTTGGTCTACTCTCGCTCCTGAAGTGACCTCTTTACCACTTCTCAAGGTAATGGCATTGATGTGTGCCCTTGGGTTCTCTCCTTTCCTGGAAAAAAACCTTCTTGTCTTCTCGAACCTTCTGAAGTCTGAGCTACCTGAGTTTCCAGCTTCTTCTGATAAATACCAATAGCATCGATTCTTCCACTCAGATCTTTGTACATGGCGTCCATCTTACCATTGAAGGTCACTGTGATCTGCTGCTGTCCTTGAACGAGCGTTTCAAACATGGCCTCGATCTTGTTCTCTGATGTTTTAGCAGTCACAGGTTCGTAAGAAGGACTTCCGTAGTTCCTGGTATAACCGCTGTTTTGGGCAGGTTTCTGGTTGAATCCTCCTTGCTGGAAGTTGTTGTTGAAGCTCTGATTGTTGTTGAATTGGTTCCTCTGTCCCTGAAAACAAGAACCACCAATGTAGTTGACATCTTCTGCTTCACCCTCGTTGAACACCTCAACATCTTCAGCAAAATGAACTGCCTTTGTTGTCTTTCTCAGCAGAAGACTGTGCATAGAATCTAGCTGAGCCTTGACTTCAGCGATCTGCGACCCATCATGATTACCAGCTAGCTTCTTGCGCTCGAAATCTACACTCTTGGTGCTACTACTAGATGCAAAGTTCTCAATCAACACATAAGCGTCCTCAGGATACCTTGTGTTGAAATTACCATTGCTTGAAGCGTCCAAAGCCACCTGATACCTCCAATCTATTCCTCTGAAAAAGATACCCAGCAGCTGCACATCAGAGTATCCGTGATGTGGACAATCTCTCTGATACGATCTGAATCTCGTCCAAGCAGCCTTGAACGCCTCAGTAGGTCCTTGAGAAAATTGGGAAATTTTATTCCTCAGATCGTGCATCATCGTAGAAGTTGATCAGGAAGGCTCTCTTAGTGTCCTCCCAAGTAGTTAACGAACCAAGAGGTAGCTGCCTCAGCCAATAGGTCGCATCTCCACCTAGAGAGTAGGGGAAGAGCTTGCAGAAGAGATAGTCGTAGGACACTCCATTGCTCTTGATGCTAGTGACCAAGTCCTCGAACTTCTCTGCATGGTCCATTGGATGTTCATGAGGAAGACCATGAAAGAGATGCTGTCCCACAAGGGTGTAGTAAGCAGGTTTCAGCTCAAAGTCATTCCTCTCAAACGCAGGAGGACGAATCGCTGACCGATTGGCAAAAAACTGATCTGGCCTGTTGTATTCACCAATCGTCCTTCCACGATTAACCACAGCATTCCTCGCGTTCCCAGCGACATTCTCAGCGACAACAGGAGCAGGGTGTATGACGATCCCTTCTCCATCCAGACGTTGTCCTTGCTCATTGCACAACCGACCCTCTTGGTCTCTGTAAGCACCAGCTGCATCACGAACCAACTAATTGTTATTCATCTTAGCTGATTTCTTTGCTTTCATGTTTGTGCGTTCCACAAGTGCTAGCTGTTCCAGTGATAGATCAACTAGCGGGGTGTTCTTGTTGCTTCTGGTTTCTCGATTAGGCATGCACCTGAAAACAGAAACAAAGAACGTAAGTAACTGAAATATACGTCAGGGTTCGACCGATACCAGCGGGGTATCGATCGATACTAGGCTATTTAGACGAATTTCTTAGCTAAAATCTAATGGCGAATTGAGTCTCCGGCAACGGCGCCAAATTTGATATGCTCAAATTAATACCCTAAATAGTACTAAAGCAGTTGCTGCAGTAAATCAGGGGTCGAACACAAGAACTCAGTTATCACACAATAGATTGTATAGATCCAAAATAAGCTAAATCAAAAGATGGTGATTGAAAACAAGATTGCAAGTAAAAGCGTTTGTAAATTAATGGAGGAAATATAGGCCTAGGGTTTTCTCAGGAAATCAATGAATGCAGCTAAATTAACTAACATGATTCAGATTAAGCACGGTTCTAGAACTCAAATCACTAAAATATAGCTAACCAACTCTCGTTGTGAAAACTATCTAAATCTAAATCTAGGAATTCCAAATCTCTTTGCGAATCCTAAAGTCTAAATCAGCTTTAAAGTTCAGGTTTGATATGTTCACAAATCAATTAAACCAAATCTCTTTGCGAATAATCAATTTGCTCACTATAGGTTCTATCAGGTAATTAATCGCACTCTCGTGCCTAATCAATTATCCTAAGATCTAAATTCTAGGTGATCAATCCAGAATTAGCTTTGAGAACAACCTATGGTGAAGAACTAATTCAGATAGTGAATCCTAACAGATAATCAACCTAGCATTCAAAGAAATCCCTATGAGAAAACCCCAAACCTAACAGGTGATCTACTCAGACATGGAAATTGTATCAATAGACATGTTTGAATAAATACTTAATAGAAAATAAGAAAGAATAACAAGATGTTTTGAGATCTGAATCTCGGACGAAGAGAAATTCAGACTTGTCTCTCTCACCAAGTTCTCTCTTAAACCAAAACAAAATAAAGCATAGCCTCAACAGTGGCTGTAAAAATCCCTATAAATAACCTAAATCACGAGTTGGGGTCTTCTTGTAATTATTAAAGACTTCTGGACCAATTTGCAATTCTTCAACTCTTCATTAAAGTCGCATGTCGTGTCAGCCTCGATGAGTATCGATCGATACCCCTGGTATCGATCGATGCTTGTCGTGAAATCAGGTACTCAGCAACACGACTTCAGCTTTTGCTCCAAACTGCTCCAGAAAGCTCCAATACTTCCAATTACGCTCCAAACGTGCTAAGAACTGCAAAAGACTCCAAAAGACTACAAAACACTAGAAAGACTCTATAAAAAGGACTTATATCATGGTCTAAACAGGGTAAAAACCATGATATATCAACAGTGGCGGTAGATTTAAAACCGTGTAAAATCTTGGTGACTTCGTTTTGTAACAGTGGTAGATTTAATTTTAATGACGGTAGATTTAAAAAATTTTGGTAGATTTGTTTGTAATGGTGGTAGATATAAAAACGTCTAACATTTCGGTGACTTCGTTTTGTAATGGTGGTAGATTTAATATTAATGACGGTAGATTTATTGTTAATGGCGGTAGATTTAGTAAATCTTTTGGTATTTACTCAGATAATTGATGTGTTGCGTTTTTGACGTTTTCTAATTCTCGTTTTTTGTACATAATCGAGTCTTTTTCGATTGTTTTAGTCTTTTAGGAGTCATTTCAGGTGTAGAGGCATTTCGGGACGGAGTTCGGAGGCTTAGAGCGGAAAAACGGCAAAACCGAGCAAAAAAGAATAGGATCGATCGATCCCCTTTCCCGTAAAATTTTGGATCGAGCTTTCATCGACGCCGATCGACCGATCCGAAGAAAAACATGGGATCGATCGATCCCCTCCACTGGATCGATCGATCCCCCCTCTGTGAATAGTGTAAAAAAACGTGTTTCTTACTATTTCACCTAATTTTCTTCTTCTAAAAACGCCTAAAACTCGAAAATAAGAGAAGGACTTCATATGTAATATATCTACTTGTCTCTATACTTCTCTCTTTGATCTTGGTGATTTGTAAGCTTGGAAATCAAGCCTTTGAATCTACAAAATTGGAGAAGTTTTCTTAATCTCTTATATTTTCTGTTTTTGTTAATCATGTGTTCTTCATCATTTCTCTGTATTTGTTCTGTAATTATGAGTGAGTAGTTTCTTAGTTAAGCTAAGGGTGTTAAGGAATTTTATGATTTAACGGTTTATGATAGATTAAACGGGGATTTAATCGGTGGATTCTTCGTCTAGGGTGTTCTTATTGCTTGAATTAAACTGATCACTTAGTTCATGATCTTGGGTTATCTAGCGCACGGGAGTGTTTGTCTAGATGTCGGAATTATCCTAGATGAGCAAAGCGTTCTTATCCAACTGGAGTTGATGTTAAGGTGTTCTTGTGAACTTATCAAATCGAACTAGAAAAGCATGCTTGGAACCTTTGAATTCAACGGGAGTTAGTATTCATAGTTTTAAGCATAGGGATTAATACTCCGGGAGGAGGTTAATCTATAATTAGGTTTGAGTTCTAGACGATTCTTAATGCAATCCCCTGTTTAAGATGCATTAACCGTTGCTCGTGATTTCCCGCAACGTCATCCGAGGCTTAACGCTTTCTTAATTTGAATTTACACCGTTTTAGTTGTCGTTCTTAGTTTTGAAAACATAAAACCAACAAAAATATGTCATTCGTCTTAGCTTTAATTTCATCATGCATTCTCATAGTCGTAACATTGATCTCTGTGGATTCGATCCTAAAGTGCTACAATCGACTACCGTTATGATTGCGGCATAGTGTGCACTTTAGTTATTAATTGACTTGGTGAAACCACACTGAAATCAATAACTTTTAGTTGGTAGACTTATTATTACACGTTGTGGTAGACTTTTATTGATGGTAGATTTATCGACATTGTTTGGTGGTAGACATTTAACTTTTTCCAGAATGAGAAATGACGTTTTTGCCCTACACTAAAACTCATATCTACGAAAAAAACCAGGCACCCACATTTGTTAAGTATGAGAATTGTTTTTTATTTGATGGTAGATTTATTGTAATGATGGTATATTTATTTTGTTGATTTTTTTTTCTGAAGTTAACTTTTCATTTCATCTTAAATCACAAAGAGAGACCTATTTTGTGTACATTTTTTTGACCTTTGATTTAGTGCATTGAGGGTGTTTGTTCTTAAACATAATATAGGTAGTAGTTGATCTTTGATTTTAGTTGGGTTTAATTGTCTGCTCCAATTACTATTTGTTAGTGGTTCAATATATCTTCCTCCTCGAGACAATGATTCATTATCACCTTACTTAATTGAAAATTTGTTTACAACCTTTGTCTTGGTACTTAAGAATTAAATGCTTTTATTTGTCAAAAATAATTTTTTTTCTCATCCACTGTATACTTGTTTGAATTTTGTTTTCTTTATTGATCGATATAACAAGTTGGCATGCCGTATGTAGTTGTGCATTTGCAAGAGGCGCCTGTGGTCGCTTATAAATGTAGTATTTTAACTCATCTTTATGATGAATTTACTACTCGCACAATGAATCCAAATTTACTCATACAATGCATGGGAAGACATTAAAATTGAATATAGATCAACCTCCATTTCCTTAGTACTTCAATTCCAGAGAGAAAAAATATATTTTTTAGATTCTAAAAGGCATGCAAAATATTCCCTATCATCCCATGCATGTGGTGCATATACAAACATTTCTAAACTCACAAAACAAAAAAAATTCTAATATCTCTCTTTCTCTAATTATATTCATATACAAGCATGTTCATTTATCTCTCTGCATTTTGGATTCGTTAACGGAATTTGCAGACGCCTGTAATATCACCGGAGATTACGCCACCTACCTGTCAGAGAAAAAAGAGAATAAGTCAGTCGTTAACAATAAGTCTACCATTACTACCAGTCGTTAACAATAAGTGTAGCAAACAAATCTACCGCATATACAAACTACCTACCGTCATATAAAAATAAATCTACCGTCATATATAAACAAACCTACCGTCATATATAAATATACAAACAAACCTACCGTCATATACAAACAAACCTACCATCATATAAACAAACCTACCGTCATATATAAACAAACCTACATACCGTCATATACAAATAAACCTACCAAACTCACCAAACCACATATAGCTTACTAATAAATCTACCATCAAGCGTTACAAAATCTACCACCAAAGAAATACAAAATTTAACATTCCTCACCGGAAAATCCTTGCTCTCACCGGAATTTCGTTTGGTAGACCGGAAACACAGACAAAACAAGTTATCTGCAACCAAAATAAATTAGGGTTAGGTTCGCCGCCGAAAAAAAAAAATGAAATTAGGGTTTTAAGCGTCGCCGCCCCCAACCGGCCATTCTCTCCCATTCGTCGCTGACACGGCTGAAGATGACTCGCCGGAACCCTCGACACGCCTCCCTCTTCGCCAAAGTCAATCTCCTTCGCCGTAACTTCTTCTACGTCACGGTTCTTCTTCGTGGAATCAAGAGAAACCTAAAACAAAGTAAGATGATGAAGAGATTTACCGGAAACGGCTCACTCCTCGCCGGAATCGCGTCGGAATCAAGACGTCATCCCAAACGTCGTCGTCGCCTCATATCGCTTTTGTCGAGAGGTTTTTTTTTTATAAACCATGTTTTTTTTTTCATTAGCGTTTTTTATTTCATTTTTTTGTTCAAAACAAATAAATCAAAAGTAATTAATAATGGTACAATCGTAATACAATACAACATATGGCTAAAATGGACATTGACCAACTTTGTAAGGTTAGTCTAGTATGACATCTCTCCCTATAAATTAATCTAGTAATATTTCTTATGCATGATGTTATTTTGATAAATTTTCTCTTAAATTAAACATATAATCACGATTACCATTCACACAAATCACCAACGAATAAACGAATAATTTTATCCAAAACCATACCTAACCGAATATAATTTTCTTAAACGAAACCAAATAATTTTTTTGGTTCCAATTCATATGCATTTTCCAAACCTTGAAAAATCCGAAACGAACTTAATTAAATATCGAATGTTTAGTATGAAATTTCGTTGCCGGTTGAACATATTGGATACAAAACTAGTTTATGCATACGAACGGGCCTTTTTAGTTCACTATATAGGCCCATTAATCAAATACTATTTTCGATTTATCGCTGTATATATGGTTAATGTGGATGTTAAATTCTACACTCAGAAATTTGTGTATAGTTTTGGGAAATGGAAATATAACAATGGGCCAGATTTATCATGAGACGATCGTATATAAATAAATATTGAAGAAATTGGATTTTGTATTAATCAGATCTAGACAAATATAAGTTTATCTCGAAAAGATGATTTACAGAGAGAAAAGGTAGTGTAATTAGGGCTCAAAAATGTTTATGTAAAACTAAGTCTCGAATCTCTTTTTATAGTTCCCTTCGAAGTTTTAACCGTCATCGCGAATCCCGGGATCCCTTGTGCTACACTTTCTCCGCGATCTCCGGAACGATTCCGAGCTGTTTGAGAATATCTTGGACCTATTCAGATGATTTGATTGACTAAGTAGTCGGCACTTAGTTGATTCTGTGGGCTGTTGATGGATTGAAACATATATTTGAGCCTTTTATATATTTGGCCCAACTTGGAATATATTTTTTGATTGGATTAATGGATTTTTGAGTGGGATTCATGGTCGGATTTAATGCGATAAATTTAGCATTTCTTTTGGGGCATAAACCAAGTTGACCAGATATTTATGCCCCAAAAGAACAGCTTAGTCTCAAAACGCCAAACACGGTCATTGACAACGACTAGAAACGTTGACTAGATATTTAGCATATTATGACGAATCTCGAACGTCCACAAAACCGACGATCTAACATCACAAAAATAACGGCCAAAAAGCATAATACACTTCCGAAGCTTCTAGATCCATCATGCCATTTGCATGGCGTTTCTCAAACCAAACAAATTCTCCCCCACACAAATATTGGGACAAAAATTCCAAATATTTCAAAATTATTCCTTAGTTTAAAAAAAAATGGAATAAAACAATTAAAATGTTGCCACAGAAATTTATGGATTTTCATAAAGTCGGCAAATTTCAGGACCTGGGCTGGAATAATTTTCAGAACCGAACCAAACTGAATAACGTTATTTGGTTCGGTTTCGGATAACTCGAATAACCCAAACGGATACATTATTAAATTTATTCGGTTTTTGATTTGGTTCGGTTTATTAACCGAATACCAAATTAACCGATTATGTAATCGAATTAAAATCCAACTCATATAAGTTATTTTATATTGGGTTTTTTTTATGGATATTTAAGTTGAAACTCTTAAACCATGATGACTTATTTGGAAAATATGAAAAAAAACATAATTTTTGATCATCCATAACTAAGGAATACATAATTAGCACTTGAAATCAAATTGATATAGAATTAAATTGTTTAGCCAAAATAGAGTAGTTTATCGTATGAATTTTGTTGGAGGTGGGCTTAGCACCCCTCTTAAAAACCTTACAGATCAGATCGGCCCATTATCGTATCAGTCCAAACCCTATCTCGGCATGTTGAATTCACGACTAGAAAGCCCGCAAAAGGATCCAGATGAGTCATCATGACCGAGTTCGTCACCTACAATGACCGGCCATACGAACTGCGAGATAATCTGGACAGTTCATCATGACCGAGCGCCACCTATGGTGCCCGTCCGTACGAACTACAACCTAAATATCTTCTAATGCACCTCATTGTAAGAAAGGGGCAGAAAATAAGCAAGATTACTCTCTAATAATACTCAGATTACGAACTCCTCACAATCATATCTAAATCTGAACGAGCTTCCTTTTGTAGTGCATCATCTTGTGATTACCGAACTATGAACTCTATATTTCACGAAGATCTCCGAACTCAAATCCGCAACACGTTTTATTTCCTCCGTGTTACATACCCGATACAACAAATTTTTATATTTGGGAAAAGTACCTTAGTGCCATATCCATAGATTGCTCTATCTTCGAACACGAGTTGAGTCATTAAGCCATTAATTTTTTTTTTTGTCGGGTTGGAAGTGAAAAACAAAGGCAAAGCTAATAATTTTGGAGACGATTTTAACAACCGTAATAATCTAAAAAATGTTTTTTCTTTTTCTTTATTCATTTTTGTGGTTAAATATTTTTTTCACAATCGTCAAACTCTTTATTCTATTTAAAATTAACTGTATTATCCGAAATAATCGAAATTACACAAAAGTGATTCTAATTCGGTTATTATTGGTAAAACCCGAAAAAACCGAACCGAAATAGAATTTAATCCCGAATGGAATCTAATACTGTAAAACCGAAAAACCCGAACCGAACCGAACAAATTAACCGAATGCCCACCCTATTTCAGGTCAATCAATAACCGAAAAGAATCCTCGCTTCACACCAGACCAGGTCGATTCTTATAACGGTTATCTTTAACCATCCACGTGTTGCTTAGTTCATCTGCTATGTTGAAATACCAATATTATCCCTTGCTTATCTTCGTCTTGTTTGATCAATTTTTGCGAGTGGAGGGTATATATGTCATTCAACATCCACGCTCAACGACTATAAAGTCCGACTTGGAATTTCCTAATTCGCTGGCTTCGATTTTATTTTGCTGTGAAGAAATCAAAAGAGAGAGAGAGACAAAAATGGCGACGGTACCTTTGTTCAGTCAATTTTCCTGCAAAATTCTTGTAACAAGCCCATCGAACGTTAAATCAAAGTCTAAATCTCCAATTCTAGTGCCCATAAATTCAATCAATCGGGGAATCGCTGTTCGTCGGCCGGATTTCAAGGTCCGAGCGACTGACGTCGATGACGAGTGGGGTCCAGATGCGGCGGAGAGAGGATCGAACGTATCGGTGGCGGAGAAAGCAGCAGAAGAAGCCATCGAATCAGTGGAAGAGACGGAGCGGCTAAAGAGACTGCTAGTGGATTCTTTGTACGGAACAGATCGAGGTTTGAGCGTATCGAGCGAGACGAGAGCGGAGATCAGCGAATTCATCACGCAGCTCGAGTCGAAGAACCCTAACCCAGCCCCGAACGAAGCTCTGTTTCTCCTCAACGGCAAATGGATCCTCGCGTAAGTAATATTGTATTGTATCAGCTGTATGGGTCCTATAATCAGAATCTTTCTCGGGAAAATAAAATGAGTCTTTTGTTTATGAATCAACAACTTATATTCAATGGTACTCTCGTGCAGCTACACATCGTTCGTGGGTCTGTTCCCATTGCTCTCACGCAGAATCTCACCGTTGGTTAAAGTGGATGAGATCTCACAAACCATTGATTCCGACAGCTTCACCGTACAAAACTCTGTCCGGTTCGCTGGTCCACTTGCCACAACATCCATTAGCACCAACGCCAAGTTCGAAATCCGAAGTCCTAAACGCGTCCAGGTTAATTATCAAATCTTAATTTACAATCCGCAAATGTCAAATGCCCATTTTACATAACCAAATTTGGTTTTTCTGTTTGTTGTAGATCAAGTTCGAGCAAGGCATTATCGGGACTCCTCAGCTAACGGATTCTATTGAAATCCCGGAATTCGTCGAGGTTCTTGGTCAGAAAATCGACCTCAACCCCATTAGAGGGTTACTTACATCGGTCCAAGACACAGCTTCTTCAGTGGCTCGAACCATTTCAAGCCAACCACCATTGAAATTCTCTTTGCCTGGAGACAATGCGCAGTCGTGGCTACTCACGACTTATCTCGACAAAGACCTTCGGATCTCGAGAGGTGATGGCGGAAGCGTCTTCGTGCTCATCAAAGAAGGAAGCTCTCTCTTAAGCCCTTAAATCATCATTTACTCACATCACATCCATATAGTAACATATATAGAACCATAAGTCTCTGTTTATAGTGTTGTAACTTTTATATAGCTTCTTTACCTGTTGGAGAGTTCTGATGGATGTTACTCTCGGAATATATATACACATCAATACGTAATTAAACCGGCCGTTTCTATACCAACACACTGCCAACACTAAGCATTGATTCAGATTTGGTAAATGAAGAGGTTATCAGCATATACCAGGAGGGTTTGCAATACGTCTGATATTCAGTTTTTTGTTTTTTCGGTTTCGTTTGAGTTTCTTAGGTTTGTCATTTGTGAAAGGGTAATAAGATATGTCCAAACTAAAACCGAGATTAGTTCGATTTGATTCAGGTAGCTAGCTACAACTAAAATCAGTTCGGTTTGACTCGGGTCGGTTTGTCAACATTTTTGTTTGGTTCGCGTTTACTAAATGGTATTTACCAAATTGAAACGAAAGTTGTATCTCGGTTCAGTTTTCTGTGATTTTAGGTGTCTAACTTGCTTTCTGAGTTTTGAGGGTTTTTTCTTTTTTTTTTCTTTTTTTCAAAACTCGAAATAAGCGTTTGCGGATATCGCTAGAAAACGTTCCGAAAATCACTTTTATACGTTTAGGGAAGTTGTTATAAAACGTTCCCATAAATCATTTGAGATCGTTTTGATCTTATTGAAAACGTTTCGCGAAACTCGCCCAAAGACCTTCGCAGAAATCGTTTATAGATCTTGTCGATCTTTTTTGTTTTTCCAAAAAAAATGTTTCGCGGAACTCGCCTAAAAGGCCTTCACGGAAATCGTTTATAGATCTTGTCGATCTTTTCGAAAAACGTTTCGCGAAACTCGCCTAATGGCCTTCGCGGAAATCGTTTTTAACAAAAGTGAATATCTTTTTTTTTTCTTTATATCATGGAAATCGCTAGTAAACGTTCCATGTTTACGATATTATTGTAAAAAAATTTACAAAATCGTGGAAAGAAACAAAAAATCACAATTTTGTATTCGATTCAGGCTATAGGCAGGAAGCGGATATTTTGAATTAAGACTGTATGAGCATAATATCGAATATATAAATTACAAATAATAATGCGAAGAAATAACGCATAAAAACGATTAAGAACAAGAACGACGAAGCGGAGGCGAGATGATCTCTTTCCTAAATTCAAAATATCTTATGCAGTGTGGCGGTTTTGTGAGATAATAAATCCCATGATACAACCACTTGGAGACTATGATCGCATCACTCGATCATAGAATGTACGAACTTATTGTTCTACGCTATACTCTCGGACTTACTCTTAAAAAAAAAGAAAAGACGAGAGGGACTGAGGAGTTTTGTGTTTCTTCTTTGTGAGAAGTGAGTCGTGAGTGAGTATTGAGTGAGTGAGTAAAATGAGAAGGGGAGGCTCTCTTTTTATAGTCTTAGAAGACTTGGAGAGGAGACCAACGCATTAAATGCTGCGTTTATGGCTCTTTGACCAATCGGATCTCGCAGAGTAATGGTGGACGAGATTCTCGATTGACCACGCGAATTAATAGGGACCCATTTAATTCGTTTTTAGGCCAAAAAAGTTAACCAAAACGCGGTCCAAAAAGAACATCTTTTGTGGCCCTTGGGCCACATTCACCGAAACCCGAGACCCGGGTCCGGTCCGGTGGCGTGCGTGGAGTCCCTTGGTTCCCTCTAAGTTTTTTGAACTTAGACTCATGTTTCCTCTTATTTATATTAGAGGTTTTTCTCATTGTTTTCCGATGTGGGAATTTACAATTTTCATTTATTTAGTCATGTGCTATTTCTTTTCACATTTAACACAACTTAATAAGCCAATGGACTTTATTAGTTTTGGTCCAACAAGATTTTGGATTTCCATTAAATTACATTTTCATTTTTCAGTATTTTATCTTTTAAACTCTCTCTAGCTACTCTATATGTATAAGACGATTATATGTTCATTTTTACGATTATATGATTTTAACAATTACGATTATTGTGTTATGCATCGTGAAAAATTCTTCATCTTCTTCATTCATCATAGATTTTAGTTTTTCTCTAAAACTTTATTGGTGATTCATTTAGTTTTTTTTTTGTTTTGTCTACATTCTTAATGCTTTTGAAATTACTAAAATAATAACTCACAAATTTTTATAAATAATACCAAAAATTTATCAATTAAAAATGTTCAACTACAAGCATGGGCAGTCCCGGCTCTTACGTATGGTTAGAGGGGCGACCGTCCTAGGTCCACGCCCAATTTTTTTTTTTTTATGTTTTAAAATTTTATTAAAAAAGTCTTGATATATTATCTTTTTTTTAATGGCAAACTTTTGATCTATTATTATCTATTTAAATAAATAAGTAAGGTCCATATCTATATCTATGTGATTAACAAAATGGGCTCATAATCTAAACTTATTTTGGTATTCTAAAACATCACATATTTACGGTTTATTAGATTTTTGTGCTTTTAAATTATAACACATCATAAAAAAAATATTAAATGAAAAACTAGTAAAAACAAAACACTAATACACATTAACTTCTTTTTTACTATGTCATTACTTTCCACACAATATTTTGACAAGCTACTATTTCTCAGTACACAAAATTTTTTTATGTCTTTCATCCATATTAAAAAAAAATTCCACACTCTATAAGCGCTAATAATGTATGCACTTCACATTTTTCTTTCTCTAAAACTATATTGTCTCATAGAGTCTCAACTAGCGATTTTGACTACATAAAATTTATTTTGCAAATTTAAGAAAGAGACAGAACACATACTTTCGAAGAGACTTCCAATTTAGTAGCTCTTTTGTTACGTTTTGCTTCTCTTATCTCGAAGCTTCATTTTGTTTTTGCTCAAGTATTTTCTCTTATCCCAAATAGATCGTTCTAAAATGGGAAAACTTGGGCATTTAAAATTTTTACAAATGCAAAGTGTTTTGCATAACCAAATATATTCAATTCGTCTCTAATTTCACATGGAGTCGGTGGTTTTGATCAAACGTATGAGTTTTTATGGAAGAAACAAAATTTTAAAAATGATCATTTCGTCTTTAGTTTTGTTGTAGACTATGTTCTCGAAGTTTTTTAGATTTTTACTTTTTAAGAGAA
This sequence comes from Eutrema yunnanense, assembly GCA_002933935.1. NCBI lineage: Eukaryota > Viridiplantae > Streptophyta > Magnoliopsida > Brassicales > Brassicaceae > Eutrema > Eutrema yunnanense. The sequence goes on along the minus strand of PKML01066275.1, from coordinate 256,912 downwards.
AGATTGGGATTTTGTCAAAATGAGTTATGGGAAAAATACAATATCATCTTATATATGTATAATTGACTATGAACAAAATAATGTATAATCAATCTTTCTCTTCTATGCTTAAATATGTTGATTGATTATTTAATTGCAGTTTTGCAGAAAAGAAAAAGCACACAAGTTCTTTTCCAGATAGTTCCCAATGCCTCATGAGTTGCTTTTCCATAATGAATCTATCAAACATGAGAAAAAAACTATCACCCAATGTAAAAGTCCAAAGCATGTATCAATATTTTGTTTGTAGTATGACCTTGTAATTAGTATTCATGACGAGAAAGTGTTTGTCATTGAGATTTTTCGGTTTGTGTAAGGAGTTATTAATTATGAGAGCTTTGGAGTAATAAAATGTAGAAATGTAAATCACATGCTTGAAATTGATCTTGAAATAAAAATATGTTCAAAACGTCATGCTCAAAACTTGCACGAATGAATAGTGATACTAAAAACGTATACGAATACGATCCGCGCATAATCATTAATGTTTAAAAAAATTTATATTTTTATGATATAAATAAAATGTTCATATTACATATTTTGCCTAAGGTCGTCAATATTATTAAGACGGGCTTGAACCTGGGCTAAATCCCAATCACAGAGAAAATGCAGATTATATATCCCTAACTTAGATATGCATTGTTTCTTATTCTTTTTAGGTTTGTTTCTCTAACATTTGTGTTGCAAATGTTGGGGATGCACTGCAACCTCCTTCAGCGGTTAGTGTATACATGTTCTGATGCTGCCAATGAAAATTTGGCAGCAGTGGATGATCTCACTGTGCAAGCTTTTGTGGGAAACTACCCAGCCATCAGGTGTCTTTCTCTGTGTGGTGAACTTGGCCGATGCTCAATGCATAATCCTTTTACAATGATTTATGTATTTGAGAAGCCTCGATCTCTCCGAGTCCAGAGGACTCACAGGGACTTTCTTAGTGTGAGTATCCTAATATGTCTTTCAGGTTCTGCATTTTATTGTAATATTTGTTTCAGAGTTTTTCTAACTCTCTCTTTTGTTGTGTTTGTTTGTGTAGGGATGCGGTGATTAATGATACAAAACTGGTATTAATGGTATTTACCGAATTGAAACGAAAGTTGTATCTCGGTTCAGTTTTCTGTGATTTTAGGTGTCTAATTTCGGTTAATTCGTTTGTTTTTTTATGAATGGTAATACGGATCAGTCTATTTATTAATCAGAAACCCGGTTTGTTACAAACTCGGCATGTTACACAAACATTTGAAAGAAACAAATCTTTGTTCTCTTTTAGTTACGAACACAAGAACAAATCAGCACAAACCTCGTAAAAGATCTCGAGAATTGCAGACCGATACTCGCGAGGATTCATGGATAGATAGTACTCCAAGAGGCTTCGAAGTTCATCTGCTTCTCTGATCTTGTTTGCTATAATCATCTCGACCATGGACTCTCTGAAATCCTCTCTTGGATCATAAGAACATTTCTCCATCGCCATCATCACTATGAACTTAGTGTTACTAATGCTACTCTTGCTTCTTCTTCTTCTTCTTCTCATCTGTTGCTGCCTTATCTTCTCTTGATGTGTTGCTTCTTGTGTCTCTCTGATCATCTGCTCTAGCTTCTCCTGAACCATGTAGTGTGTTAGGCTAGAGAGCGAACAGTTCTGGTTTGAAAATCTAGAATGTTTGTCTGATTCCACCGAGGAAGACGAAGAAGATGAAGAAATGCTGACTCTTGCTTTGTTGCTGCAACACAAAGCTCTGCAGATTCTTGCTTCTCTTGTTTGGTGTTGTGATTGTTTGTTCTGTTTTTTGTTGTCTTTTTCTGTTTCTTCTTTTGCTCTGTTTGTGATTTTCATGTTGATAGTCAAGAGGTTTTGAGAATGGGGATGTTTGTAAACACAAATCAAAAAGAATTTACAATTTTAATCATTTATTTGAAATTGGAAATGTGGGTCATGTTCATCATGATTATGTCTTGATTCGCAATTCACTTAAATACTGAAGAAAATATACTTTAAAAATTTTAGACTAACAGGTCTTTAACGTTATTCATATTTGTGTAAAACTAGTTTTTTTTATATCTTTAAAATTAATATCTTCGTATTTTTTTAATATATTTTGGCTAAAGATCTTCATAATTTTGTTCATAATGCAATATATGCGGAGTTGTACACTTGCTACATAATATTTATATTTATTTTCCAAGACCGGATAACTTCGATTGTAAGAGTGAAAAGTATGCACTTAGTTAAAACTGATTCATGATTTAAAATGAAAAACAATGATTAATGGACTATTATCTCTTACCTGATAAATAATATTTATTGAAAAGAAAACATGTTTATAGGTTTTGAAAATACATATATCAAATCAAAAGTTGTGAATAATAGAGAAGATTAGGTATTGATGTCAAAAATGGAAAAAAGGAGATTAGGTACGATTGAGGATATTTGAAAAGAAAAATTAAGAAATAAAGAGAGCTAAATGCATGTATTTGTGTGTGTTTTGGAAATATTGGGGTGATTAATTTGATTATGATGTGATGTAGACCATCTCCACGACTACTTTATTTTTGTAGTTGTTGAAGATGGGATATCTAAACTTTATTTTGTAAAGTTTTTGGTAATCTTGAAAAAGTTATCACCAAATTTGATTTTTTTTTTCATCACACTAAAACCTATATAATGCAATTTCATTTAGGGGCATCACAATTTAATTTGTAACGAGTGGTTAAAATTGTTATACAAAATATACATAAGAGTATAAGACATAAGAGATAACGTATGGTACTTTTATTTGAAGTTAAAAACGTATATGGTTGTTGCCTTGGCGACAACTGACAATACATGCTTTATCTTGGTGGCATGTTCATTAACCTCATTTTTTGCTTTGAGGTTTTATAAATTTTATAATATATTGTACTTTTATTAGTGTAAAATACTAAATTTTTCAACATTTAAAATACATATTGCGAACAGTTGGATCATTGAAGTTATGAAATAAAATATAATACAGTTGGAATTGAACCAGGACACAATAATACTGTGTACAAGAAAGAAAACTAACTTCTTAAACCTGAAAATAAGACCCTCCGTTTTTTTAAAAATGTCGTTTTAACTGTACTAAAAAATAATACAGTTTATAAAAAATATCATTTTAGGTTTTATTTTTGTTTCACAAAAATTATCGTTTTATATTTTCAATACAAAATTTTGAATAAAAATATTTTTTTAGTAAAAGGCTTTCACTAAGTTATTAGCTTATTATCTTATTATATAAAACTGAATCGCTCAATGTGAACGTGATACGTAGGATCATTAAAACTCACAAGATCGTGACATGTGTCATCGTTAATTTAGATCGTGACATGTGCTAATTTAATAATTAATATAAACTTGTCAAACAAAAAAAAAGGAAAAGGAAATTGTGTGTTTAAGAAATTAAAAACTAATAAAATTGAAAAAAGTAAAGTACAAAAAAAAAAAAAAATACAAAAAAAAGTAAACTATTAAATCTATATAAGATTCATAATATTAAGAAATCTTGATTTTATCAGTTAGATTCATTTTTTAAGTTATATAAGATTTAAAATTTGGTTCTTGAACTGTTTCATTCATTTAGAGAGATTGTTTATGGTTAATCTGGATTAATTTTGAACTTTTTTAGTTGTGAATTGCAAAACATAATTTATGAATAACTAAACGAAGATTTTACTTTAAAATCAAATTATATGAGTCATAATTATGCAGGTTATCAATTTTAGAATTTAAATATTTTTTTATTTCATTCGCGTATCACGCAGGATCTAGTATTAGATAAGTTCAATGGAGCTTAATGTCTTTAAGAATAAGTTATATCGGTGTTATTTGACAAAAGAGTATACAATAATTGGAGATTAACCCCAAAAGATGTTACACAGCTGGATAGAATCACTTTGTGTAGATTTACGTGTCTTTGTAGGTTTTAGAATTGGGTCTTTTAGGGATGTTGTCATGTGACAATATCCATATGATATTATGGATGTTTATCAACTTGTTAAACCTAAAAAGCGAACTTTAAAAACGGAAAAACTAATTAAAAATTGATTTAGTTGATCTAAGTTTAGTCACTGAGTACCTTACCAACTTGTTAAGCTGACAGTTAAACCACATGTTGCTATTATGGTCCATCCTTTCTAGGGTTTATGATTATCTTTTACAATCTTTCTTACCACTCTTTTTGAAACAGAGGGAGTATCAGATCTAAAATTGTTCTTTTCAGTAATTATTAAAAATTATAAGCACGTTTCCGTCTCAAGCTCTTTTTTATTTTTTTTTATTGTACTGATACAAATTATAAGATCTATTACAAAGACAATTTTACAACGTACAACATTACCCATTTTATAAGAATTCACGATCACGATAAATTGTTTCATTTGCACCATGCTAAATATTTCTTTATAAATTTGTTTTTTTTAATCTGCAGAAGTTCATTCTTTGGAAATCGAATCCCCAAGTCTTAAAATCATTAATGAATTTTTTGGTTATCAAAAATATTTCGCATGAGAACGTAGAGAATTTGGTTATTGCTGCCTAATCTTAGAAAATCAGTTTTAGCAAAAACTATAAAATTGATCTGAACGGAAGCAAAATGAACCGGACTAAACCAATCTAAAGCATAATAAAACAAGAATGATCGAATTTGGCATATTGGAATATTCTGAAGCATTAATTTCATTACCCACTTTGAAAAACTTATCCAAACACTATCAGACACTATCTGACATTCAGAGACTTTTTAGGAACAGTGTCCAAAAAACTCACAAATGGCATCACCGTCCGATTTAACCGGAGACAACATCGCCGGAATCTCGATCAATCCTCCGGCGACTGGCCGCGTGGCTTCTGTTTACAGCGAAGTCCAAGCGAGTCGTATCGACCACTCGCTTCCTCTACCTTCCGTCCTTAAAACCCCCTTTAAGATCGTCGATGGACCTCCAAGCTCCGCCGCCGGAAACTCAGGTTCTACTCTAACTAAACCGGATCCGCTAGAGTAAACCGGATTCTGATGATCGGTTCATGGGTTTTTGATGTTTGTTGTTTGCAGAGGAGATTGCGAAATTATTCCCAAATCTATTTGGACAACCATCGGCTTTATTGGTTCCGAACCAATCTAATAATGCAATTTTATCGGACCAAAAGCTTAGAATTGGTGTTGTGTTGTCTGGTGGTCAAGCACCTGGAGGACACAATGTTATTTGCGGAATTTTCGGTTAGACGACATGTTTCTTGATCAAATTTTGTTTCTTTTTTACAAAAAAAATTGAATTGAGAGTGTTTGGTTCGATAGATTACTTGGAGGAATACGCGAAAGGAAGCAGTCTGTTTGGTTTTCGTGGTGGTCCAGCGGGAATCATGAAAGGAAAATTTGTTGAGCTTACTTCTGATTTTGTGTATCCTTATAGAAACCAGGTATGAGCTAATGTGATCGAAAATGGAGAAGAAACTCTTTCCGGTTTTTGAATGGGAGTCCAAATCCGGTTTTTGGATTTTGTTCGGTTTATGAAATAGATAAACCAAATGGAAACCGACCATCCTCTTCGGTTTGGTTAATTTTATTCAGATTTGGTTCGGTTTGGTATTTGATTAAACCGGATTGGGTACTCTGTTAATGTAAAGTAAACACAGTAAAGAAGCTTGTTAAGATGTCTTGAAGAATGGGTTTGTTGGAGAATCAAATTGATCATGAAGAGTTGGAACTAGAAAAGCTCATATGCATTAAAGAGTTAGCTTTGGTTTATTCTATTTGTGCCTTTTTCGCAGGGTGGATTTGATATGATATGCAGCGGAAGAGACAAGATTGAAACTCCTGAGCAGGTAAAAATGATTTTTTTTGTTTTTCTCCTTGAAGCTTCTCAAGATCTACAATGTTTGTGGCTTTCCATTGATGGACTTAGCTAGCACCAGTTTGCTACACTTTGCAGTTTCAACAAGCCGAAGAGACTGTAACAAAAATGGACTTAGATGGCCTTGTGGTTATTGGTGGAGATGACTCCAACACTAATGCTTGTCTCCTCGCTGAAAACTTCAGGTAATTTTTTCTTTTGAAGAGTGGCCATTAGATAAGTAAGAATTGGCTTTCTTTATTTTCATGAATAGACCTTTTCTCACTAGTTGATTGGCATTTTTCACATTGTTTTCAGAGGTAAAAACATGAAAACTCGGGTTATTGGGTGTCCCAAGACAATCGATGGCGATTTGAAGAGCAAAGAAGTCCCCACAAGTTTCGGGTTTGATACCGCTTGCAAGGTAAGTAAGTTCAAAATGGATATCGAAGATGCATCGCTTAGTTATTATGTCTTCTCCTAGTAAAACTTATCAATATGTTTTCTTCTCTTTGTGACTTGATAATATTCATGCAGATATACTCAGAAATGATTGGAAATGTTATGATCGATGCTCGTTCCACGGGAAAATACTATCATTGTAAGTTTATTTTCCCTTAAGCGAAATGAATTATCTCTATAAAACTACGATTTCATTTCATCTGTTAATTTTCTCTATAGTCGTACGACTTATGGGACGTGCTGCTTCTCACATTACACTTGAATGCGCTTTGCAAACCCATCCAAACATTACCATTATTGGAGAAGAGGTACTTTGTGTTACTCAGGCTTTATTCGTACTCTTTGGTTTGCTAAATATGGTTTGAGAACTAGAAAGCACCAACATTTATGCAGGTTTCCGAGAAGAAGCTTACGTTGAAAAATGTTACTGATTACATTGTTGATGTGATCTGTAAACGAGCTGAAAACGGTTATAACTACGGTGTCATTCTTGTTCCTGAAGGTCTAATTGATTTTATCCCTGAGGTATGATTAATCCCAGATTCTCTAATAAGATAATGGTCAATTCCTTCTCTTTCTTCAACTTCCATTTGATGTTCCTTTTGCAGGTCCAAGAGCTTATTTCAGAACTGAACGAAATCTTAGCCCAAGGAAACGTCGATGAAGAAGGACAATGGAAGAAGAATCTTAAAGAGGAGACTTTAAAGCTTTTTGAGTTTCTTCCTCAAACAATTCAGGAACAACTGATGCTTGAGAGAGACCCACATGGAAATGTCCAGGTCTGCTTCTTGGCACCATCCGGTTTAACCAATAACTCTATTTCTTTGAAAATCTTGTAAATTATCAATATGTTTTGCTAAGAAAATCCGAACTCAAAACCGGTTTATCTTGCATCTGTATGTAAAATTAGGTGGCTAAAATAGAGACAGAGAAAATGCTGATTCAAATGGTTGAAACCGAGCTAGAGAAAAAGAAGAAGGAGGGTACATACAAACGCGAGTTCATGGGGAAATCTCACTTCTTTGGGTAACTAATTAGCCTAAACATATAAATATATATGTATTAGTTACTAATTAACCTCCTCAACATATGTTATTCTGATGTGTTTAAGGTATGAGGGAAGATGCGGACTGCCTACGAATTTCGATGCAACTTACTGTTACGCATTGGGCTACGGTGCTGGATCACTCCTCCAGAGCGGAAAGACCGGATTAATTTCATCGGTTTTACACTGTTTTTCCTTTCTTGAAAATATTATCACAAACTGTTTCATTATCTCAAAGATTATTTATATTCCCATTTGTGAATTTTGCAGGTTGGGAATTTGGCTGCTCCTGTTGAAAAATGGACAGTTGCTGGTACCCCACTGACATCATTGATGGATGTTGAGAGAAGACATGGTAATATAAAAACTTTTGATACAAATCAAAGTCTTTTATAAGATATGGTAATATAAAAACTTTTATATGTTGCAGGTAAATTCAAGCCTGTTATCAAGAAAGCTATGGTTGAACTTGAAGGTGAAGTCTTTTAGCTCAAAACTTTATCGTATCTCACTATTTTTAACTGTCTCACTCATTACTTCTGATCAATCTCAGGCGCACCGTTCAAGAAATTTGCGTCTCAGCGGGAAGAATGGGCTTTGAAGAATCGATACATTAGTCCTGGTTTGTTCACATACACACATGCCTCTGCATAAAGTAGTAATTGATTTCTTTCTTTTGGGGGTTTTCATGTTAACTCTCATGCTTTCTCTTGTTGTCAGGTCCGATTCAGTTTAAGGGACCGGGATCTGATGCGATAAATCACACCTTACTGCTCGAACTCGGGGCTCAAGCCTAAGTATTTTGGTACTGTCAGATTCACTCATTCACTTACTTTGTTGTTCTTTGTTTATCTTTGTAGTAAGAAAGTTACTGTGTGTTTAGTGAACTAACAGGTGTTAAATCAGATTTTGATTTTACAAACAAAACCATGAACTACCAACGGCGTCGTTTTCACTCTCTTCTTCGAATGAGGCCTTTTACTTATGGTCAAATAATGTTAATGGGCTCACGAAGATTAATAGAAAGAGACCTAACAATAAACGAGCCCATTTTAAGTTGTCCCACATTGCTCATGTAAAAAGAAGAAGCTGCGTATATATATCGCTAGAGTCATGTACATGATTGTCGCTTCGGGGACGTTCGGGTCATCCGATAAAATTGGAACAATACAGAGAAGATTAGCATGGCCCCTGTGCAAGGATGACAAGCTTAAATCGAGAATGGTCCAAATTTTTTTTGTAAAATTTTCCAATTCGATTATGAAACCCTAGAGCTCCTAATTTTCGTTGTTGCATCTTTGATGCGCGTGGTTAAACGGATTTGTTCCCATTTCTGGTAAGTCATTACATTTGATTCAGTATAGGACTAAACAAACTTTGTATTGGTTTGGTCAGTCTCTTAACATTTGTCATGTGTACAAACGATTAAGATTTCGATGCTGGTTAGGTATTGAAGAGACAATTAGTAAAAGAGTGATGAGGCCAAAAAAGAAAAAAGGCTTCTTCTTCTTCAAGAATCGGTGAAAGTAGTAAAACCACACATATATATATAAGGCAATATAAAGAACGTAGATGATGTACATCAGGTCAAGGTAAACACTAATATCCACTTTTTTTCTAGTTTGCTTTAATTTGGAAGTAATTAAGATTGCAGGATCTTGGAAGTTATTTTTGGTTTGAATTTGTTGGCAGGCTCTTGCTCCAGTTCCATCTGTGATTTTTCACATTAGAACGCAGAACGCATCACAACATCACATCACGGTTCATGTTGGAGTTGTAACTTTCGAAACCTCTGTTTTGGTTTTATTAGCAGACCCATGCTTGAGTTAAACCCAATTCACGTTGTGATAATCACAGGTATTACGCACACACCTGCTAGTTGAAAGCAAGGAAGAGCATAAACCTTTTTGAGTAATAAATTCTCTATCATGTGGATAATATTGGATAATGGCCCAACTATTATCGGGCCTTGGACGGCTTAAGATTTGACGTTTTGAGGCCCAACTATTATATTTTTTTCTTAATTTTTAGTTTTTCATTTATTCTATTAACTTTAAAATTTATGATAAATTGGCATTTTTTTTTCTTTTTTGTTTAGTAATTTCACATTTTACGATTAGGAAACAATTATGATGTTTTTTTTTAGTAACTTTGACTTTTAGAATTAGAAATCGATTATTGATTTAATTTTTCAATATTTTTGTTTTTTTTATTAACTTTACTTTTTAAGATTAGAAAACGATTACATTTTTTCTTTTTATTGTTAATATTATATGTGTCAAAATATAATTCAAAATTTTTGTACATGTGTCAAAATTTGATTGATTAACTTGACATGTGTGACAATCAAATGAGTTAGTAACTTTTAAACATTATCTATATATATAAAAGAGAATGATTCAAAGTTAGTAACTCACAAGATCGCGACACGTGTCGAGTTAATCAATTAGATTTTGACACGTGTCGAGTTAATGTAAAAGTTTTTTTAGATTAAGTAAATTTAACTTATTTAACATTAGATAGCTTAAACAGGAAGCGCTCTTATCGTCGTACCGTACTTCGTCTAATCAGAAAGTGGAATGCAAGAAATTTGAAAAAAAAACAATGAGCTCATAGGAATCAATTTACTCTTACTTGTTTCTCTCTTGAGCGTTAAATACCGTTTTCATTTTTAAACAAAATAGCTTTAAGATTTATAAAAAAAATTTTAAAGGCTAAAGTTTTTAAAAGTTAAAAAAATTAGTATTTTTAATAAGAATAAAAAATAAAAAAATTAGTATAAAGCTGCATGTTTCAAAGTTGTTAACTTACCTAATCGCGACACATGTCAAGTCAAAGATGAAAAGTTTTAAAATCGATTAATAAAAAGAATAAAATTTTTATTATTAAATAATCGATTCATAATTTTAAAAGGTAAATGTATTTAAAAAATAAATATATTTTAATAGGCAAAATTAATATAAAAGGAAAAAAAATCTTTAGTTTTTCTATTTAAATTAAGGAAATTAATCCCAAAAGGAAAAAAATTCTAATTTATCACATCTATATACACTATAATTTGGTAGTATGTCTAATAATCAAAAAAAATAAAAGTCTAATAATCATATCCAAAGTTATTTACTGCATATGCTTCACCAAATTTTTCATTTAAGATATATATTTATTTTATCGGAAACTTCGTTTCTAAAGTTATGTATTATATATATTTTTACGGGTGATCTAATTTTGTTTTCTATTTTTTCGTTTTTAATTTTTTTAACCGGTTATAAAAAATTAAATTACAAACCCGCATATATGCGAGCACTTATCTAGTGTTTTATATAATAAGATAACTAAAAATTGAAAAGTTTATATTATTACACTGCCACATGTCGCGATCTTAATTAACAACGACACATGTCACGATTTCGTAAGTAAAAATTATCTTATGTATCATAGTCACGTTGAGCGATCCAATTTTATATAATAAAATAAAATTAAACTTTAAACCCGTGTATACACGAGTCCTACTCTAGTTATTTATAAAATTTTGTGAGTTATTATTTTAGTAACTAGGTAGGTAGCCCGCGTCTTGCGCGGGCAGATATGTTTCATAAACTAATTAATTACATCATTAAGTTATTACTCAAACACAAATATAACAACAATGTTTGATTTACGATCAATCAAAAAAAAAAAAAATTAACATCTAATATTANCTCTGAGAGTCAACGAGTAAACAGAGGAAGCTTCAGTCAAGTTTCATCGGAAGAATCCTACAAAATACTCATCGGAAGGGATTTCCTCTCAGACGTCGACGAAGGTAAACGAGCCCTTGGAGTCTCTCCATGGCTCATTCTTCTTCTTCATCCTCTCCTCGCAATTGGGCATACGACGTCTTCCCGAGCTTCAGCGGAGAAGATGTCCGCCAAACATTCCTCAGCCACTTTCTCAAGGAGCTAGATCGGAAATTGATAATTTCTTTCAAAGATAACGAGATCGAGAGAGGCCAATCGCTCGACCCCGAGCTTAAACGAGCGATTAGGGATTCGAGGATCGCCGTCGTTATCTTTTCCAGAAACTACGCATCTTCAAGCTGGTGCTTGAACGAGCTGCTTGAGATTGTTAGCTGCAAAGAAGAAACCGGTATGTTGGTGATTCCGATTTTCTACAGGTTGGATCCTTCTCATGTTAGGAAACAGAAGGGCGATTTTGGAAACGTCTTTGAGAAGACTTGCCAGAACAGAACAGAGGATGAGCAAAATCTGTGGAGGAGAGCTTTAACTGATGTAGCTAATATGCTCGGATATCATTCTTCGAAATGGTACGGTCTTTTGCACATTTTGATTGATTATTCATACTTGTTGTTGTTGTTGTTTCTTTGCTTTGTGTATCGATCTTTTTTTTTTGGGCTATTGTTAGGCATGATGAATCAAAAATGATAGAAGAAATCGCCAATGATGTTTTGTTTAAACTGAATTTAACTCCATCAAAGGGTTTTGAGGAGTTTGTTGGCATCGAAGATCATATAGCAGAGATGAGTTCACTGTTGCGTTTGGAATCCGAGGAAGTGAGGATGGTTGGGATATGGGGCTCCTCGGGAATTGGCAAGACGACCATTGCAAGAGCTCTGTTTAGCCGACTCTCTCGTCATTTCCAAGGTAGCGTCTTCATAGACAGCGCTTTCGTATCTAGGTGTAAGAAAAACTACCACAAGGCCAACCCGGATGACTATAACATGAAGTTGCATTTACAAGGAGCTTTTATGTCTGAGATTTTTGGGAAAAGAGACATAAAGATGGATCATATTGGTGCAATGGGAGAGAGGTTAAAGCGCCATAAACTTCTTATCGTTCTTGATGATTTAGATGATCAAGTGGTTCTAGATGCCTTGGCTGGTCGAACTCAATGGTTTGGACGTGGGAGCAGAATCATTGCGATTACAAAAGATAAGCATCTTTTGAGAGCCCATGGGATTGGTTGTATTTACAATGTTTGTCTCCCATCTGAAAAGCAAGCTCTTCAGATGTTTTGTCGATATGCTTTCAGGCAAGATTCTCCACCTGGTGGTTTCATGGGACTTGCTTCCGAAGTAGGAAAGCGTGCAGGTAGTCTTCCTTTGGGTCTTAACGTTTTGGGTTCGTATTTACGAGGGAGGAACAAAGAGGATTGGATGGATATGCTGCCTAGGCTTCGTAATACGCTGAATGGAAACATTGACAAGACTTTGAGAGTCAGCTACGATGGGTTAGGTAGCAAAGAAGATAAAGCGATATTTCGTCACATCGCATGTCTCTTCAATGGTGCAGAAATCGATTACATCAAACTGGTCCTCGCAGATACTGGTTTGGATGTTAACATAGGGCTGAAAAACCTAGTTGATAAATCCCTCATACGTATAAGAGGGGCCACTGTGGAGATGCACTGTTTGGTACAAGAAATGGGTAAAGAAATCGTTCGTTCACAGTCTAACGAACCCGGGGAACGCGAATTCTTGTTGGATACGAAGGATATTTGCAATGTACTTGAGGATAGCACTGTAAGTGCTACTTTGATCATTCACTCTATATGATAAAAATCACTTTTTAAGGTAGTGATTTTGTCTATTTTAATATTTTCAGGGTACAAAAAAAGTCTTAGGTATATCATTGGATATGTCGGGGATTGATGAGTTGCACATACATAAGAGAGCCTTTAAAAAGATGCGTAATCTCTTTTTTCTGAAGATGAAAAAGAAACCATATAAAGAAGTCAGATGGCACATACCCAAAGGCTTCAACTATCTGCCACCTAAACTCAAAGTAGTAAGTTGGAAAGGATACCCATTAAGATCTATGCCTAATAACTTTTGTCCGCAGCATCTAGTGAAGCTCAAAATGCAGAATAGCAAGCTCAAGAAGTTGTGGGAAGGAGTTCATGTGAGTTTTGAGAGAGAAAAAAACTTTTTCTCTTTTTGGATGAGAGTCTTTTCTGTTGTTGTGTAACATACTTTTCATTTGCTCTGTCTTTGTTTCTCTGTTTAGCCCCTCACATGCCTCAAGCGTATGGATTTGTCCAGATCTAAAAACCTGAAAGAAATCCCAGATCTCTCAATGGCCAACAATCTTGAGAAATTGTTGCTTAGGGGTTGCTCGAGTTTGGTGGGAATTACTTCCTCTATTGGGCATCTCCATAGGCTGTTGATCTTGGACATGAGTTTGTGCACAAAGCTTGAGGCCCTTCCATCAGGAATCAACCTTAGATCTCTGAATAGACTCGATCTCGGTGGATGCTCACGGCTAAAAAAATTTCCTGACATCTCAAGTAACATTTCAAGGCTTGATCTAAGCCGAACAACGATTGAAGAATTCCCTTCTAACCTGCGTCTAGAGAATCTCAAAACTCTTAAGATGAAAGAAATCAAGAGTCAGAAACTGTGGGAAGGAGCGCAGGTAATGGTATCTCCATTGACTTTATAATAAAATATATATCTTCAAACAATCACTTTGGACTTGTTTTTTTTGTTTTGTGCTGTTCAGCCGCTTACATGCCTCACAACGTTAGATTTGTCGGGATCTGAAAAGCTTCAAGAAGTCCCAGATCTTTCGTTAGCAATTAATATGGAGTGGATGAATCTTGGGGGTTGCTCAAGTTTGGTGGAGCTTCCTTCTTCCTCTATTCAGAATCTTAAAAAGTTGACTTATTTGAGCATGGAAGATTGCACAAAGCTGGAGGCTCTTCCAACTGACGTCAACCTAGGAGATCTCGACTGCCTCAATTTCAGCGGATGCTCGAGGCTGAGGATATTTCCTACGATCTCAAATACAATGTATCTTCTCATTCTAAACCAGACTGCGATTGAAGAAGTTCCTTCGTTGGTCCGCACCTTCTCTAGGCTCAGATGCCTACGTATGAAGGAATGCAAGAATTTAAAATACAAACCATCCTTTATTGGGATGGGACATCTTAAAGAGATTGACTTTTCAGGCTGCGGGGAGATCCAGACGAGATCCATCTTAAAGGGTTTGACTAAGGAGGATTTTCGGATGGAACATCTTATTAAAGAGATCCATCTTAAAGGGTTTGACTTTTCAGGCTACGGGGAGGTCCAGACGAGAATCAATGGCCAAGATGCCATAAAATTGAAAAGCAAAATCTGCTGTGCCATAATCTCTGTTCTAAAAAGCGGTCGCCTAGGCGCTAGGCGGCCGGACACCTTGGAGATTAATGACTAGGCGGTTGGAGATTAATGACTAGGCGGTCAACGCTTTTTTTCAAAAAGTTAACGATTTTTAACGATTTTTTTTTGGAAAATCGTTGACTTTTCTT